>MU882290.1:0-13998 GCA_036418205.1 Ostertagia ostertagi
TATCGAAATCCGGTTCATGCGATATATTATACTCCACACTCGAACTGCAAACGAAGTGCAACGGAGTCGTAAGCAGCATCAAGAGGTCTTGAGAGCAAGGGTCAAAGGAGGAACGCGCGGCAGTGTTCCCATTGATAGAGATATGGGGAGGCTGTCGTTGCAGAGAACCTCACCCCGTTTGACAGAACAAAGGTCTCAGAAGAGCTTTTCGAGTCCAACCAAGGCCTTTTCGTTTTGTATCTCTCGTGGAACGCGTCAGTGAGCAAGTTGGCTGCAAGAAGAATGACGAGCACTTTGAGGATGGAGTTTACATGTAACTATATCAATCATTTTAGCCCCAGGCTTCTAGCCCAACGCAAATGGGATCAGGCCAGCCGGTTTTCGAAAGCCATCACAAGGAAGAATGGGCATTCAAATGCTTCCGCGAATCGAGAAAGAGATGCGTGGCGCATCTCAGGCAGGGATTATCAGGGTATACCCTTGAATTACAATTGAGTGCGAACAAAAAGGATGCATTAGAGGAGTCCTGATGCTCTCGAACTAAAGTAAATTACAAGGAATTGCAACGAAATGAAAGTTCGATGGTAAAAAGAAAATTTGGCACGACTGCTGCCCCAAAGTCTCAGAAAAAAACTGGTCTGACTTTCACTAATGGGAGTTATTTGATCCTCTGACGCAATAAAAATCTCATTTTCTTCATCAGTGATAGCATTTCTACATCTCGTTTTTCGCGCTGGCGCGACAAGGATGTCAAGATACAATATCAAGAGATTTGAGATCACCAAATAAGCCCATACACAAGTTTGCACCAGATTTGGTGAAAAAGCCATGACGCCAGCACTAAAATGGTTGTTGTTTTCGTAATTAGGGGCCCTAATGAACCATGAACACTTTTGGACCGCTCAATTTAAGGAGGATTGCACGGAAAGAACGAAGGTCGAAGAAGGGAGAAATCGCCTAGTGGGGAGAGCGGTGAATCTCTTGAGGGTGCGGACAGACACGCAATCGGCATCGAAAGATTTGACCTCTGAGATCTAGCATGGCTCAAAGTTGGCGAGTTCGGCGATCTCCGCCCACCGATCGTCTGATCACTCGCCGTAGTACAATAGGTGGCGAGTGATTAGATAGCTGAGAGAGCGTAGGGTTGAAGAGGGCAAAGCGATGAGAGTCCCATCAATGCTCAAATCAACGGACAAGGAAGGTCCCATTTCTCCGGTTCTGGGCCGTTTTTCGTGGTTTCGCTTTCTTTCTGGTACTACTCACCATCTCTACCTCAATTTGGAATGGGTTGCTTTTCCATCGTAAATTCGTCCTTTAAGAAAGGCCATACTGATATGAATCGCAAACCATCTCCGACCCTCAGTTCAGATTTTTCGGAAAGCTCATATAACTTTAGCTCGAAAGCTCTCATTCCACACAAAAACATTTTACCCAGAGTCGACTACTTTGACCTCCCAAAAGATCACGCAACGGCCTTCGAAATATTTTCAGACCTGAAAAACTATAACAAACGAACAATTTTTTCTCATTTCAGTTTCAAACCAATACCATTCATATCTTAACCTCCAATCTAACAATTTTGTATGAACGGTCCTTTTAACACATAAGAAAGAATAATTTTTACATGAATAGCATCCCTCTTTGCCATCGGTCAAGTCAAAAAGTATCCGCCGTTTTGAGCCCCAAACTTTGAAACACCACAACTTTGCTGAAACACATCCTTCTCCTTTGGAATAAAAACTATTATGTTCACCATATTGTTGTCAATCATATCCATGCTAATATCTACCCTTCCGGTAGAAAGTCCAAATTACAGCAAGTCTAAAGATGTAGGAAGGCGGTTTCGACATGCCCCAATTCTAAACGCGATTCCTCCTCCGAGAATTGAGTTCAAAAGCGGGGAATTGGTGTTTTGTTAGAGATATACCTGGGCTATATCAAGGATGGCAGATGAGGTTTCAAACCATTTCTGGATGGATTTTACACAGCATACCTTTCGCCGGTAGCGTCTTGCGTTAATACCCGTGGAGACGAACCTCATTTTTTCCTTGAAGCAGACCAACATCCCCGTAGTTCCTAGTGTTCTATGTTCTATTATCTTACGAAAATTGTCCAGCGTTGTCGAATGACTCGATTCTCGGATCTTGCATTGTGCTAGGCCATCAGAAATTGAGTGAAGTCGTTGCTGGAGGCGGTTCATGTTGACAACATTCAAAGGCAGCTTAATTTTCGTCCACTTATTTAGCAACCCTTCCACTGTTTGCGTGCAGAAGCGTAGTCTTACCCTACGCTATCACCCATCTTGGAAACAGTTCCTTACTGTTGCAAGGAAGAGTCTGAGCACACACCTCCACGCGCGTCTCAACGATTCAAGGTGCCGGCAGGAATCAATTCGATGAATAAGTTGACGACATTTTTCCTCCTTCCTCACAGCGTGCACCCAGCCGAGTTCGGTGCCACTAGAGGCCCAATATCCCCTGCCCCACCACGCCTGTCGGTATCGTGATAAAGCCCTCACTCCTTTGTACGATCCCGTCTCATCAAGGTACATCAGAACATCCTTCTCAAAGCAGTTACCATATTTCAGACTGGCCCTGCCGTGTCTGTTCAGAGTTTGAAGACAAGAACTGCCAACATTTGGAAATCACGATTTTGCGTAACTCAAAATGGGAGGGCAAAACGACAGAAGTTCCTAGAATAGCTCAAACCTCTGTATGGACATGAAAAGGCTGATCTTTCTCTACAAGATGGCATCCAGAATATTTGAACAGTTGCAAGAGAATTCACCAAAAAATGTAGTAGAACACTCAAGGTGCAAAACGCGATACTTTTGACCAACCTCAATGAAAATAGATTTCTCTATGGATTTTCAGCAATTATTTGAAAGCTCATCACTCATACCTTTGCAACTTTTCAGAGCGTCGTGCAACGTCATGTTTGAAGAAGGTTGTGAAAAACCAAGGGGAAACTGTTAATTTCGTGATCCTCTAACATTTCATTTCATTTATAAATGGAAATCGAAATCCAAGGCGATTCTTTTTCGTCAACACTTTCCAGCACTCCATTCCCCTATCGGAGACCCTGAGGTGTCGTGCGAAGCTTAATTGTAGGGGCACTGACACTTGAACTTTCCTCGATGTCCCTGCACTAATGGCGAGCAACAGACAGTTTAGAGAACCCGCTGGCTCGGAGGACTTCGAGGTTGGTGAGCCAACTGCAGTGTGGCAAAAGTTGAATGTGTGTGATCACAATGGTATGAGCCGCTGATAAAGGTGAGAGAGCGCAGACGAGAAGATGGATCTGAGGCGACTTAAAGGACCGGGTTCAAGTAGTCCGTCAACCCATTTCAGAGGGGAGGGGTCGTCGATGGCCCTCAGCTGCCTCAACGCCGCAGGCATATCATCGGGGTCCTTAGACGCCAAATCTCAGTGACCTACCGGGGAAAATGACTGAACACCATCATCAGATTGGTCAATATAGCAGCCGGTTTGTGTTGCCGATGTACAAGCTGCTTTGATGAATAGAACCACTCAGAATCGTCGATATGCTTTAACATAGTACTTCTAAAATACAAACAATGAATTTGAACTCATTTGTGATCTTCTGCTTCATCCTTGCTGGCCTGTAAAAAATGAAAACGGGTACAGCTAGCTTCCAGAGGGTGGATTTTCAGGTATGTATGGTCAGTGGAGTGACCTGGCACAAACCCAGCAGGGCTGTTAATTTACTTGCAAACTAGTAATTTGAAAAGTATAAATAATACTGTGTACATGTGGAAAAATCCAATCCTCCAGAGACTTCAAGCAGCTGTTGCAGTGCTGCATTTCGGCCGAGGTCAGGTCCTGGATCTGACCTATTGTCTCAATCAGGATTAAGATCGAGGAGTCGCCAACGGTGCGTCGAAGATCTTCGCCTTTTCAGTCACACTCTCCCACGGGACATTTACTCTCACCACTCGCTAGCCGTCTGTGCTCTCCGCGCGTCTCTTGACACTATTCTCATACAGCACAGGGCAATGGTCAGGATCTTCGACGCTTATTAACGCTGGTCTCATTTATACGTTGCACACAAATAGAAGAGCACAACACTAATATTTCTTCGTTGATCACCTTATTCAATGTTTATTGGGTTAACTCACGAAAATGGAAGACTTTGGACTCCGAACTCTGTCGCGCATCGCGGTGTCAAGTAAGAACTATCTCGCCAAAGATTGATGAAATCGTTGTAGAAGTGAATATCACCATAGCGCGGATTGGCAGGATTTAATGACACACCTCCTTCACTAAAACATTTCAATATTTACCGATTTGTAAGACTAATTTCGAAAATAAGATAAGATTCTTCTAAGCTTCATCTTAACTTACTCCTCAGTTTTCTGCCCGTTACTCGGACTTGACAGAAGAAAAGTTCGTGATGGATCAGCATCTTCAACCAGAGGTTTTACTACTCCGCTATAAAGACTTAGGTAATCCTTGACTTGATCCACTTCTAAAACAACTAATTAGAAGGATTTTCATGAATTTTTCGGCTAATGATTTGAAATACGACAGAATTTCTCGAACAATAAAGAAAAGCAAGGTAAGGTAAAAACGTATAACACAACTATGTATGTTACACGTAATCTGTTGCATGTTTGCAACAAAAGATCGCTAAAATACTTGTTATATGATCAAGTTCAATACACCTACCCATAACTGCGCAAATCAAAAGAGAAAAACATGCAAATCATCTAGGATAGCGACTTAGAAAGTGGTCTCAACAAGCAAACTCTCGATTCTGTAGCTCACAGACGAAGCGCGGGTAGTCTAACCATAAAGTCGCTATCCTAGTTAGTTATTGCAAAAGAGAAAAAGATATTAATTGAAGAATAAACCTGTGTAATTTTCGACAGTCCACCAATGTGATCTAATGGCTATTTCGTTTTCGTTGTTTCCAGCCCACAGCAGAATTGATGGATGGCGCTTTATTCTCCATATCTCAATTAACAAAACAAAATGAATCCGTGGAAATATTAGCAATCAACAACTGCTAACGCCTCTGCTAGCATCAGTTTCAACATTCTATCAAAAAGTTGTCATCGGTTGGATAGAGAGCACATGCAACACATCAGTCCTGAGAATCAATTAATATTCGCGCTACCACTCAACTTTCTATCTTTCGACCACAGTCAGTGCAACACGGTCGGAGCTCAGATTAAGTTATACCTGCCACAGTAAGATTCCTTTAGAATCAGCATAGGTATAGAACTCTTCCGACTCGTAAACACCACCACCCCAGACTCGCAAGATGTTCATACCTATAAAACAGGAATCAAAAATTGCGAGAACAAGAAGCTTGACATAGAAGCTAGATAATGTTTTCGAGCTATATACAGAGGAGCTGTCATCAGCAAGCCGAAGTGTGCCCATATAGATCTTCAGAATATAAACGGTGTCCGAGATGTAAGGCATCAGCGTTTAAGTCCAAAATAATCGGAGGTAATGTCCAGCTATCGGCTATGTTGAGAAAATTCCTAGGAGTCGGTGCCATCAAGATTACATTTCTGCAAAACTCTGCCTCGTCTGGTCCTAAGGATGAGAGGATACCCTTAATGCGGCTTCACCGGCGGTTTGCTTTGCTTTCTTCAGTTCAATCAATTTCTCAATCCTCCTTATCGACCGCTTTACTTCCACCAATTTGACCTCTGGTGTTGCTTTAGAGGTGGAGTTTATTATCAGAAGGCAGCCCACTAAAGTCAAAGAAGAGGTGACAGTGGGGAACGGGATGAAGAAAAACCATGATAAACCGGCCCGAACCTTCGACAATAGTCGCACTGATACATACTTCTACTATTCTACGTTTATTGACAATTAGAACCCGAGATATGAATTTTCCTGCCCCGATCATCGTGTAAGCGAATGATAAACAAATCACCCTGCTGCTCTCCTCCCCTTTACACGATATGACACCTCATATACGGTTACAGGCACCGATGAATACCGGCCTGTTAAGACATACCGGATCTGAATATACCAAACTCGCGCCTTCTTATTCGACCATCGGGGCGGACCAGAGAACGATAGCGTCGCCAAGACGACCGTGTTAGATCCCCGTTGGCGTACCCTACAGTGCGATTTGCGTGTCAGTCCGCACCCTTAGGAAATCGCTTGCCTTCCCATCTCATAAATTTCCCCTTCTTCGACCTTCAGCCTAATCGTGAACCTCCTCAGGAGCAGATGTGCAAATTGGCGACAGTCCTGTATAAAATCGCGCGAAGAGTCTGACATTCCTGCCAGGCGCAAGCCTCAGAAATGAATTGGAAGCAATTCATTGGGAGATCAACACTACTTGTTGACACGAGGATACGCCCAAAAAATGTAAGTCAGTTACCAGCCTCAACCATGGAATCGAGCAAAAACTCCATACGATCAGTATTATTCTGTGACGTGAACATCGAGATCGGTATCCAGTTTGATCCTAGAGTGTAAGCAAGCATAGAGAGCAAGTTTTAAAAGATGTAGGCATGAAAAATGCGAGAAAAAAACAAAAACCTTTCACGAAAATTGGCCGATCGTTCACTTTCACGTAGAAATGTCGCCCTTTTGCCTTATTATGAATTGGTCAACTAATCTGTAATAGCTCCACGTGCCGAATCCGATATCGAAGTGCGTGTTGCTGATTACAGCATGGTGAATATTGCGTAATGTTAGGCAGGTAAAATAATTTCCTGGTGATTCGACATAAAGCTGGAGTGCTAGACTTCATCGAAAATTCAAAGCAGGGGCCAAACTTGTTGAAATCCTGTGCGAGCGAGTTGCCCTAGATTTTGTGCTTCCTTCACCGATTCGGCCACCTAATATACTCGACTTTATTCTCGAGGGATACCGACGGATCTTGAAATGGCAAAGGACTGCTGAGAATCGTGTTCGACGCAAAACTTCCACTCGTAATTTTGAAAGTCATGTCACACAATTTACCTTGACGCTCTATCAAGCCCTCTTCCATCAGTAAATCCTTACATCTCCGCGAATCCACCACGAGTCTGAAAAAGAAAGAAGCAAGTTGCCTTTGAAACATCGCCGACAGTGAAGTGTGCTTCCGATAAATTTGGTGCAGTAGAGGAGGAGAGGTGAGGGAGGGGAGGGCATCGCGGCGCACTAGTTCATCCTCACAATACTAATTTACTTTACACAGGAATAGAAAGCTCCGAGGTGAGTAACCATTTCTCTTGCGCAAGATATAAATAAATAAGTGGGAAAATAAAGATGTTTGTCATGACTTTGGAAACATTCGTTACTAAGCGCTGAGATGCTGGAAAAGCCCTGGTCAAAAAAGGGCGGCCACGAGAAGTGAAACTTTGCTCAAAGGATCAGAAAAAATGACAACGCTGGAGGTTCGGAAATGAATTCTATTGTAATAAGACGAGGTTAAAAAACATCGAGAACACTACATAAAATGAAGAAGGTCGCAAATTGAGCGACAAGAACATATTCAAAACCATCACCTTCGGTCCTTTCAGTGATCCATGTGAAGTCATCCATGAAATAATCATTGAAAGCAACAATCTGGATATCCTTCGATATCCCCACAGTTGGTATAGCAGGTCCCCAATCCCAGCTGAAGCTGTACTGAGCCTTCCTGAAGAAAGACGACAAGCATTCTACAACATGAACACATTTGTCAAATCATTTTTTTAGAAATAATGAAAGAATAGTTTGATAGTACGAGTCCCGAACCATCTGAAAAGATTCACCTGATAAAATTGGGATGACATTCACCGTGGTACGTGGGTGGAGGGCAAACAGGTGGAACAAGATGACCGCGATTCTTCTGAACAGTACGATGCAATTAGCAATCAAAACTACATACAGCCATATACAAACGCTCAAAAGACTTTCACAAGAATGCTGGGTTGTGAACAAAACTTTCGCCCCAGACGGGACTCGAACAAACAAAGAACAAAAACAACAAACTTCACCATTTTTCTTGGCTTTTTAATAACAATAAATGTAAAGTGATAATTATGGGACAACCTAATACATACTACCCGATATGCTTATTCTATTTTACTCTGCTAAAGCCAACAATAATCAAGCCTCGAATTCTGTTCAGCATAAGAAACCCCTTCTTCTTACCACTATGAAGGATGAGAATCATCTTCTCCCTAGTGTTATTCCCGCGCAGTCGCAGGGTCCGCTGTTGTTTGTCAGTCGTCGCCACTTTGCTCTGTCCAGGGCATCTTCTGCCGTGGCCCTGACTTCACTGAGGTCCTTCTTGACGACGTCCCCCACTTCTTCTTCGGGCTCCTCGTTTCGCTTGCCCTAGATTTCGAAGTCCATCGGTTTCTTTTACAAGGTGACCCTGCACATGTCCATACCATCGCAGACGCTGTTCTCGCATCCTTCAGTTGGACAGGGGCAGTCTGCATGACCGCTCTGACATCCTCGTTTCTACCCTGTCCAGCCGCGTCCAGCCGCAGGCCCATCTCAGCATCCTCATCTCAGCGGAGTGAAGCTGCCTTTCGTGATTCTTGTTCAGGGGCCAGCACTCGCTGCCGTATAGCATCGCAGGCCTTACCACTGTCCGACACCTTCCCTTTGAGCGTTCTGGAGCACCTTCGATCGCAGAGGATTCCAGTGGACTCCCTCCATTTCATCCATGCCGCGTTGATCCGTGCCTTCACTGCCTGATCCACACTACCGTCGGCGGCTAGATCGCCCCAGGTATTGGAAGCCCTCTACTCTCGATGCTTTCCCCATGTTTGTCCACCCATAGTCCTGTAGCTTCTCCAGCTTAGAAAATTGGTCTTCTTGACGTTCGACCATGGATGAGGATCATCGTTTAACGAGTATAGTCGGTGGAGAATTCTTATTAACAGCTTTGGAATGCTTGGATGTGTTGTTTTAGTGGATAGGGCTATCCCTCTGTGTCCCTATTGCTAACTTCCTATAGGGAGGCAATCTGGAACGGGGTTTCTCGGGCGTTGCGGAACGTAAGGGGAAGGATAGCACGCGACTCATGGTATGTTCGCTCTCCAAACATTAAATGCGACTGCACCTACATTACACTAACGAAATCAAACTTCAGAACGGAATTCAATGATTACCATCAATCTTAAAAACAATTTGGGAACGAGCACTTCAGGTAATGAAAA
Organism: Ostertagia ostertagi; assembly: GCA_036418205.1. Classification (NCBI taxonomy): domain Eukaryota; kingdom Metazoa; phylum Nematoda; class Chromadorea; order Rhabditida; family Trichostrongylidae; genus Ostertagia; species Ostertagia ostertagi. The sequence continues at coordinate 9,134 of MU882290.1, forward strand.
GCAAAAACTCACATGATATTCAGACGATTTCTGTTTGGCGTACAACACAGGTGAAGTAAATCGTATTTCAATGGTGTTACATTTTTTGAGGATTCCAAACAAGTCGGCGGAATATGTCACAAATTGATTAGTCGTATTCAACAATGTGTCACCATTCAAAACCACTGTCGATATGGTGTCAACTCCTCTCAAGATCAAAAGTGTCCTTTTGTACTAAAAAATGAATGCTATCACGGGAACAATTGAAACAATGAGAGCAATTGATTGAGTTCCGAGCAAGTTCAGAGAAGACTAAAACATAATTCAATTACCTCAAGTATTGATTGGTCGACACAAAATGATTTGGCATACGTCCAGTTATCTGCGGCAATCCATGACAAATGCAGATGGTTGTCAGCAAACAAAGGGTCCGGAATTACTCCCGAACGATGTAAATCAGAATAGATATCACCGGGAACAAGACCTTAACAGGTTTTATAGTTACTGCTCAGAAAGCTTGGAAAATGGAGGAATAACGGGGCAAAAGTTAGAGAACCTATTGTAAGTTCTGAAATGAAAACCAACTGCTCCAAGAAAGGTTGTAATCCACCTACCTTGACCATGAACACTTTTGTTAGTTGAGTAATAAATCCATTGGCCTCCCAAGTCGATTACTTCAAACGTTGAAGTGCGGATCAATAGGCAAAATAGGAGCAGAGCAAGTATTTTCCGTATGGTCATTAGAGCGATGATAATGAGAGCAAAACTGACCGCTCCGATAAGGCGAGACATTTGATAACAGTGGAGAGAGGAGACAAGCGATCAGAAAATCACTGGCACCGCTACAAAATTGCAAAGTTCAACCAAATGTGGTACTCTTTCGAAAAGGCTGAACTAGACTACCATTGCGGAGTCGAAGTGTATAGTTTGGGGGGGGGCGGGGGGGGGGGAGAGAAGGGTCGCGTCGTTGCGCGAAATTTCCAGCGTTCAAACCAACGCAAACATTGGTTTCATACCACCACATAGCTGGTTAAATGTTCCTTCTTTCAACATCTCGAAAAAAAATCGGTAATGTTTGCCGAGAGAACTACTCGATGCCGCCCGGCAATGCACCTCCCCCCCCCCCCGCTCCTCTAATCCTTCACTACACTTAGTCCGAAATTATAATTTGTGATGCACAACGGATTCGCTTTCCAATACAATACATAAAGTACGCCAGAAGGAGCCAGGAATGCAAAGTGAAGCAATTTGGCGCAAATGTGCCTCGGGGGGGGGCAGTCGCCGCGCGCGCTCTTGCGGCAACAGGAAATTCGTGAGCCAGGGGGAGTGTAGCCAATTCAGGGGGTTGGGGGTGAGGGCAGTCACATGACATGCGTGAGAAGCTGGAATGTTCGAATTTCCTGTTGCCGCACAGCCGCGCGCGGTGACTGCCCCCCCCCCCCCCGAGGCACATAGCGCCGACGGTTTTGCTTAGTCTTACTACTGCAATTCTTGACAGCTGTCGATGAATGCCCATGAGATATGTTGGAAGAGATTTGCTTCTTTTTAAGTGGTTTGCAAACGTATCTTAATGTTTTTATTGAAAGTGTCATTTGTTTGGCCAAATAGACGTATGGAGAAAGGGTGTCGTGTTCACTCGCGAAACGACTTTTGCGCTTCTCATATCGAAGCTTATTTCGACTGGCGAGAACCTAGGTCCACTCAATTTATCACTGAGTCGGCCACGGGAATCACCGCCGGCGAAAAAAGTCCCGGGTCTATTACAGTTAAGGAGGCATCATGATGCAGTTTCTGGGCGAACTAGAACATAATCACAGCTTTTCACGCATGTCAAGTGACTGCCCTCACCCCCCACCCCCCTAGGCTGGCTACACTCCCCCTGGCTCAGAGTTGCCTTAGCTTTCTGGAAAAACTGCATCATAATGCCCCCCCCCTAACTGGAATAGACCCAAGTTCCGCTTGCGAAAAGCGGAAAAGTGGCTTCCTGTCCTAGCGAACCACACCCCGTTCTTATACAGTCTATTGAACGACCAAACAAATGACACTCTTATTAAAAACATTAGGTATACGTTCGCAAAGTCACTTAAAAAGGAGCAAATCTCTGCGAATATATCCCATGGGCATTCAACGACAGTCGTCACGGGATTTCCGTGGAGTGCGTGACAATAAGTTCAGCTTTTGCTTGTTGGTCATAAGGTAGATGTCAGAAACGGCAGTTATGCAATCGCCGCGCAAGCGCATACCAGAGTCACGAGTGGGGAGGGGCGCCCAGTGCAAATCGTACGGATCGATAACGAAGAACGGCCCCACTCATGACTCATGACTGGCACCGCGCCAGAACACCGGCGATTGCACAGCCGCCGAGTCTGGCAGCCACCTAAGGCTGCTTTCATAGTTTGCGGTCCGTGCGGTCCGCGCGGACAGGGTGAAAAACGTCAACACGCGCTCTGGCGCACGATGCGTACTTGGCGCGCAGTCGCCTCCCTCGATCGATAATCCTAATTTCGATACATTTTTTCTATATTTTGACGTTTTGTGTGCCGTTTTGCTTTTTCTTGCGGTTGTTTAGCTCAAAACTTTTCTTTTTTGTATGGATTACTGCTTTTGCTTACTAATGAACTCACTTGGGGCTTACTGCCACTTTCAAACACTGTATGAACCTAACCATTCTAGGACAGTTGAAAAGCAATGATTCACACAAAAAAAAATTTGCCAAAAAACACGAGCAAAAGCAACACGGCACGTGGAACACCTGAAAAACAAAAATAGAATGTAATGAAACCGAATTTATCGATCGAAGCCGCCGACTGCGCGCCAAGTACGCATCGTGCGCCAGAGGCCGTGCGGATGGACCGTACGGACCGCAAACTATGAGAAGCCGGTGTCAGACTTTGCGAATCCAGCGGTTCGCTAGCGAATCGTGGGATACGAGCGTTACACCAGCATTTCGAACTATCCACCGGATCGAACGATGTACCAGCGACTCGACACGGTTCGAAAGTGGCAGAACTTCCTTTGAACTTTGGCTCTCGCCACTTTCCCGGGCTCATGAGGGCATGAGAGAGTGAGAGGGTGTGAGAGCTCGGGAAAGTGCGAGAACGTGAAAATGCAAACTAGAAGGAGTCCCGCCACTTTCAACGGTGTTGAGGCCAGGAGTCAGCGTCCGTTAACACTATTCGAACGAGGGGTCGCATTTTGGTTACAGCTTGAAGGAGGGTGTCGCCATTTCAAGGTTTCGCAACCGAAATCGCGACGGTAGTTGATCGGTGGATGAAGGACTGGGGAGGAACGCTCACAAAGAACATGAAGTTGTCATAAACTCAAAATAATTATTCTTTCCAGGCTCGCCGTTTCGTCCTGAAGTGTTTCTCCGCGTGAATTACTATACATCGTAAAAATCTTTCTGTCTTCAGCAAAGCTTTCTAGGGAGAGCTCGCTTCGTCGCATCAGAGCGTGGTAGCAGTGCCAAAAACTGAGCAAGTCCGGGTCATAGGGATGAAATAGACTTCCAAATGCCAGCCACAGGCGCGTGCGTGGCGTATCCGAGGGCAAGACTTTGCTTGTGCAGACCGCATTAGATTCAGTTATTATGCAACAAAGGTACATTAAAGGAAGTAGGTACGGAAAGGAATTTTCACATCTGCGGAGAACCTGCTCCCCACAGAGCAATTAGCAGGCCGCCAAGGAAGCGATGTGTGGCGCTTCCACTGCGAACAGTGCTGTGGTTGCTGAGCAGGACCATTGCGCCCTTCCGCCCCATGCGCCGCCCCGCCCACTGGTTTTGTTGATGATCTGGATGGACTGATTGCTGTTGGCTTTTCATTTTGGATGATCTTTTCCCATCTAGCGGCTGTATCTTCCATCTTGCCCATGTTATGCCTTATCAATCAAAACACTATGCTTGTTGGCATGATGGCGGCTATCGGGGTTAACACGTCCGAACAACGTCAGTCTTTACCGTCGCTCATCCATGATCGAAAATGAAAGGGCAATCAAAGGGGCACTATTTTGCTTATTTTTGACGGATTTCTTTGCTTTTTTCGCCACTGATGTACTATTGAGGACCCCCTCGTCCCCTCCAAACCACATTTAAACCTAGCGTAACCGCTGCCTTTAAATATCTCAACGATGCATCATCACGAAATAAAGATACCAACTGATGCATGGCTATGAAACGGCTTGACCTTCACGATGCTAAATAAAGCTCTTTAGGGACCTAGTTTTTTGGGAACGCTTCTTCCAGAGAAATTTGGGATACCATAAGGAAGTAGAAATCTCGTAGTCTTCAAAAATATCTTCGCTCAACAACCTCTTGAAAGGAAGTTGTTATTGCTTGAATAAGCTGCAAAACTTATAGAAAAATGTGCGAAGCGTGATTTTTTTGGAAGACGAACACTGAAAAACGGTTTGGTGCATATTAGAAAGAGCACATCTTGTGCTTTCTTCCAAGCAAAAAGTGAGCCTCAAAAATGAACTCGCCTTTGCACGGGAAATTTGCGAACGGGACAATTTTTCGAAAAATGACCGATCAACGACGTTTATGGCTTTTGATAGGAAATATCTCTGAAGTTTCTACCTTTTCACAGCTTCCAAAGATGTCGGCGTTCGAATGAATATTAATGGCCTTCTGAGTTGGAGGTGCCCCCCTTCAGCATACGTGATTTTATTTTTTAAAAAGTACTTATGCGTAAGGGCGGAAGTGGTGTAGTGGCAAGTGGCACGCTTACCACGCGAGCGGTCCGGGATCAAATCCTGGGTCGTGAGTCGCCCGGGCCAACCAAGCCTTCCATCCCTCCGGGGTCGGTTAATTGGTACCAGACTTGTCTGGGAGGATAAAAACACTGACTTGTACATCGGCTGGCCCCCGCAAGTCATTGTATAGGCCA
>MU882304.1:0-19386 GCA_036418205.1 Ostertagia ostertagi
TATATATATCATCGCTTATATCATCGCTTCCTTTATTTTCTACACGTGACCAAAGTATATCTAAAAAAATCATTCAGCCTCGTAGTAATGTTACCTAACCGGTCACTGCAAAAAAACAAGCTCGCTTTTTTCCTTTTTCATGTTCAAGAGCCGTCGTCGCGGATGCCCATAAATCGGAATTGCACCCTTCCCTATTAGTAGTTCCTGCGGTGCTACTATTGACTTTCTATTGTGGATCTTACTCTCTTATGTTACCAACTTTTTTGAAATTCTAACAGGAATGAATTCCGAGTTCTCGAATCTTGAAAACTCGGCATTCGATGTTGTTATTGTGATTGTGAGTTGTACTTCTACCTCGAGGCTGTAGAAGTTTCATTCTGGCCAACATTTCGACCGTCCCGTCGTTTTCAAAGGCCTAAACATGGCTCAAAGCTTAGAAGTGCACACTACCCTACCAAACGCCTCTCCCCTCTAGCGTTTCTGACGTACTGTCAGGGACGCACGGAAAACCCCAGAACTTAAAATATAAGCTCACCTTGTTCCATCGCGAATGTGTTGCGTTACTGAGTGAGCGAAGCACTACACTTAGTCAGTAACATAATTTGCTACTGATCTGACCAAAAGTAAAGTTTCCACCATAACAATCTTGAGGCAGAAATACATACAACTCACAGTTACTTCTAACAGTCTTCGATTGATTCATTTTCAAACACGCGCACTTTCAGAAAATCTTTTGAGTTGTTCTGGGGAAACGAAGTGACATCCTGCGGTGGGTCACCTTTTTGAAGTAGGCAGAAATCAAAGAAATAGATTACTTTATGTATGTAATGGTGGTCCTCTTGGAAAAGAGGCAGCCTCAATTTATTTTCAATCATTTCCACTCAATGCAACAAAACATTCATACGCTGGCTCCGACTGGCGCCCTATATGATGCACTGTCATCTTATTTAGTTAAAATTTCATTGCCGAATTTAGGGTAAAATTGGTTTCACGGATTTGGTGCAAATGCACTGCAAAACGCCTCAAAAATGAACTTTATTTGCGTTCAGGATCATCACGGGAGGAGAATTGGTAATTTTCCTTTCTAAAATTTCAAATTATATGCAAATAGGCCAGGGCTACGCACCTATCAGTTGATTGCGCCTGGACTATAGATTTTCCGCCCAAGTGTTTTTTTTTCTATTAGAAAAGCATATTAGAAAACATTATTTCATAATTACAACCATTTCATAATTAGAAAATTGCGTACAGAAAATTATGAATTAATCACACTCCAAAACAGACCTGTACTCGGGTGCCCTCCATAAGTAAACGAAGAAACTTGAAGATGCGTTGATAATGACGAGCCAGCCGATCAGCTGATTGATGGTATTCTCCACTGAGAAAGGGAATAGCTGAATTAATACTGTACTATCTGAGTCACAAAAATCACTGTTAGAGCGATCTCTTCTTCGATACGGCTGGGTTCCAAAAAGCGTTGCGGTCGCCAACATAACACGGGTGTGTCGCGAATATTGTACATGTTGTCGGAAAAGTCCTCGCTGTTTTTGAACTTGGCCTTCTTAAAACCGAGGTAACTTTCCCTTTCGAAAATTTTTGAAGGCTTGGACAATTTTCGCTGCTTAGTGCCTTCCAGCTGCTCGAGTTGTGCCTACGTAAGGTGAACGCCCGTGTGCAATTTTATTATTTATTAGCTGTAAACTATGTTCAAGCATATCTCACTCCTGCTATCGGCCTTCTGGAAATGGGTTCGCTAGTTAGTTCTGAGAAACGCAAGCTCTTTTCAGTCGTCTATTCTGATGAAGAGTGACCTCGCCTTTTCTCTAATGTATAGCTCCCAACAACTGGCATATCTTCTGCTCTTATATTGTCCCTTCAATATTCATTTTGCAGTAAGGTTTTATCTACTTCTCTTAAAGGAAGTCAAGTTGCGTAATGTCGCGATCATTCATTGAATGACATTCAGTGACACGGGAGGTGTGGTAACTTCGAATGAGATCTAAGCCTACTACGAGATGCCTTTTCTCTAAGCACATGATACGGATGTGACTGCCCCCAATTCTGGCTTTCAACTCAGATTTGGTTTCTTCTCTCACAAAGGATAAAAAGCAAAGAAATCCGTCTAGAACGCGCAAAATGGAATCTTTCTTTGCCCGATGAACTCCGAAAATGGTCGAGCTGAATAAAAACCATCTAACAAGGAGGTCGTTCAGGGTGTGCCAAGCTTTTTCAAAATGGTTTCTTGCATGACATTGGGGCACATATGGGACCACAGAAGCATGGTTCATTTTTCCTGAACGGCCCTCTGAATACCAGAAAAGGGGTCCCTAGTTCGATTCCTCGTGGTGACAAATTTTTGCATTTCGAGTTGACGTTTCAAAATTCGCGCAAAATGGAGTTAGCATGAATAATTAGTACCAAATTCATGATTAGGAACGTCAGTAACCCTTACAAATAGACTTTGATTGAAAAACTGGTGAAAAAGGTGTGACTAGGGACCCCCTTTTCTGGTATTCAGAGGGCCGTTCAGGAAAAATTAACCATGGTTCTGTGGTTCCCGCATGTGCCCTATATCATGCAAAAGACCGTTTTGAAAAAGCTTGGCACACCCTGAAAGACCTTCCTTGTAAGGGGTCGTTTGCCCACCTTAAATCGATAGCCACCATCATACCAGCAACAATCATGCCTTGATTAAAGGAATCTTCCACGGAAAAAGCTCCGCCTCCATTACCACAGAAAAACGATACCTTAGGCCCCTAGCCTCATGAGCATAGCAAAAAGAACGGAACATAAGCGTTAGTTTCGATAATACTAATCCTACACACAAGACAAAATGATCACTCTTTCCGTGGAAGATTCCTTTAAGGTATCGTTTTCTGTGGTAATGAGGGCGGAGCTTTTTCCGTGGAAGATTCCTTTAATAACGCTTTTTACGGGAAAGTTATAGTATATGCGCTTGAAGTGGTATACCTTATCTGAAAGATCAAAACAGTGATTCTGCTACCAACACGACTGATGAGCTTCACTCGGTACTACTGTTTCCACTGGTGCATGCACTTGCTATGCTTGTACAAACACTTTGTCGTAATCCATTCGCTTTAAGTTCGAGTCAATTAAACATTTTTTAGAAAAAACTTCGATTTCACTGGAGCAATAACAAGTAAAATAATCTGCAAGATCCTCGCCTTGCCAAAGGTGATTCCAACGGTAGCAATCCAGTAACATATGCTGATCGCCATGATAAAGGACAGCGAACGCAAAAGATGTCGTATCCCTTTAACAGTTTGTTGGTGTGCTGAGATCGCTGCAAATACTCACTAGCTGATTTAGCTAAATGAAGACCTGGACAAGTTGCAGAAAATGACAGTAACGCTTTTAGAGACAATCAAATGAGTGTTGTAACATACACTTCAGATTTGCCTGGAATACACCATACTAAATAACAAATTGCAACATATAAGAAACTCCGATGGGCAGCGGTATTTTCAGTTATAAAAACCAGAGGATATGTGAGAAGGAGCCGTTCCAATGCAAAAGAAACTGATCAGCATGCCTTTCCGCTAGATGGCTTTCCTCTCATGGGTACCATGCAGCAGTAGTGATCTCATCGGAGAAGATGGAAAAAGCTCCAATATCTCCGAGGCTCGACTTGTCTTTCTCGACTTAGTCGAATTTTTCCGAAAACTCGAAGATTCTTGAAAAGAAAATGACTCCATAACAATGAAGGAATGATAAAGTCTGATAAAATTCTAACACGTTATATCATGGGAACACTTTCATTTATTTACAGTCGATATCCGAAAGTTGGGGTAGGTGTGTCACCGGAAGTGACGTGCACTTGATAGAAGTTGCGTGGATAAGCTGTTGCCAGCATGCTTTGCTGATATCAGCGATGTATGCTGGAACAGCTTATCCACGCAACTTCTATCAAGTGCACGTCACTTCCGGTGACACACCTACCCCAACTTCGGATATCGAGTCTGTATGGAACGACGCTGGGAGGCAGTTAGAACATTTCAAGGGAAGTATAAGTTATATTCTATTCTATTTTATACCTTATTTCAATAGAAAATTGGGTAAGTGAACAATTATTGTAAGTAATAGGTAAGTGAACATCTCTTATTATGAGTTCTTATTGTGAAAGCAGTTAAAATTAAGATAAATACATTAATTTCCTATTATTTTTATAAACATAAGTACAATGTCCAAAGTCTATTTAACCAATTGGGCAAAAATTGAATTGTAAGTGATTTCAACTGAACTCTTGTCCTCCTTCCCTTACTGATGAGCACAGAGGGAGGAGACTTACTTGTTTAGTCTCCGTCTAAGGGTCACGTGCGAAACGGAGACTAAACGACTTCTTTGCTCACCACCCCTTCAAATAAATATGAACAAACTGAAGAATAATGTTAAATTTCGTTTAAACATCGTTATCAAGATAATAATAAATAGATTAGTTCGATTCAACTTGTTTTTATTGTAAACATAATAACTTCGTTGACTTGACGTCGGTTTTGAGTGCAAGGCTGACCGGGTTAGGGGCAAGACGTTCATTTATGACCGCACTCAAACTCGCACTTATACGCTGGGTTTCCAGGTTCATTGAAAGACCAGGTTTGCTTCGACCGCTATCGCAGGGTAGGGAGGAACCACGGAAGCAGCATGACGTACTCCATTAACCACCTCACTATTGAATGTGTTATACCTCCTTATACCCCTTCTCTCCGGCGCATGGCAGCACCATGTTCTCCTCCCTTTCTCCTCTCCCCCACTTCCCTCCCTCTCCCCCTCCCCTTCTGCTTTCCCCCTCCCCTCTACCGCCCGCCGACTCCGGCTGCCCCGGCAGCACCATGTAGAATGAGGCTGAGTGTGCTCGTTCGGTGTTTTTGTAGCCATTGTGGGTGTTATCACAATCACCACATCAGGTTAGAATAATACGTCAACATGAATATAGACCTTACTTCAAAAACGGTCGTTCTCTCTCAGTCCCTCCTTCCTTACCTCGCCCGCCCTGACACCAGGGTCAACCCTACGTTGTTATAGTAACAACGGGGGGTCGTACTTGGTTGAGTTTGTAGGAGGGGGGTCGTACCCGTTTCAGTCGCTTGAAATCACATGTGGAGTTTGAGGTGAAACTGAAGTTTTTATGGGTAGGTAGGTTGGGTGTGTTGAGGGGCGCAGTTGAGGGGCGCAGGAAAAAAATGACCGGTAGAAGTAAAGTAAAATGGCGGAGATATAGGAAATTTTTACTGTTTCAGAGTAGCTATATATCCCCCGCTCGACGGCATTTTTGGAGGAAAAAGTGGGCGGAGTTTTGTGGGTTGAGCTGTAGAATTGTATCAGAATTGAGTATTATAGAGACGATGATGGTGGTCGAGGTGTGGAAGAGGGGGTCGTAAAAATTCTTCATGACCCTGCCTTACACCCTTCTCTCCGGCGCATGGCAGCGCCATGCTCTCTCTCCCTTTCTCCTCTCCCCCTACCCTCCATCTCTCCCATTCCCTTCACCTCCCTTTCCTGCCCCCTTCCCTCTACCCTTACTCTTTTTCACCCACCCCCGCTTCATCCGGCTGCCACGGCAGCACCATGTAGAATGAGACTGAGTGTGCTCGATCGGTGTTTATATAGCCGCTGTGGGTTTATCATGATCATGACATCAACATCACGAAGTGTTGCCCTTCGTACTCCCTGGTTTTGTGAGCGGTCGGTCCGGACGGACAGAACGACACACGCACACACACAAACCGACACACCAAAGTTCTGGTTTATATAATGAAGTGATATCATGAAAATCAACATTGGATGCGTACAATTTTGTAGCATTTTGGGTATGGGTCGAGTATGGGATCGGTTGGATGGTTTTAACCGATACTGACTCTAAATTCAAATGCATGAATCTCGATCCAAACAACTTCCCGAATAAAAAACAAAACATCAGAATTCTCAAGCCTTTGCCCAGTGGGATCACCTTTGAATGATTCGGCTGCTCAAGGTGTTCTAGCGCCGAAGAACAAACTCTGCGTCCTCAGTGCAGGGAGGCCATCTAGACGTCAGAAGAAATGCTAGCTAAGCAACAGTTTTGCTGACTAAGAGGTTTGCAGCGAAGAATGGTTGCTAAACTGATGAATGATCTTTCGCAGGCTTCGGTTCTGCAGGTGTGCAGTCAAGGCAAATCATGCGTCTAATTCTGAAGAGCTGCGCCTGCCCCGAGCCGCGCACGATCACAGGCCTGATTTGTTTTGGTACATTTTCAGCTTTGGATATTCAATAAATCATACTTTCTACACTGCACGTTACAACGCGATCGAAAAACGGGCTATCCTTGAATGGGAAGTTAGAGGAACATCGGACGGCTCTTTGAAACAGCGTTTTGTTGCGGCACCCTCTCATCGACTTTAAGGGATTTTCAGCCTCCTCCGCGTACATATTATGAAACACTTACTTCAACTGCCGAATTTTCAACAGTTCTATGCACAAAAAGTGTTGTCGAAAGCCTGTAACACCTTTTTTAGAGTCCAACATCGACCTTCACCTTCATAGTTCTCAAAGCTCTCGCTAATTCTAGGAAGGCAATAAACCCTTACTGCACAGGTTATTTGCCGTGGATTCGAGACAAAACACAGAGCAGATATAGCAAACGGCGCCCTTTACGGCCTTATTTGAAATTTGAGATGGGAGATGAAACTAATGCAAATTCACCTTCCGAACATGCTGCTTTCAAGGCCTTGAAAAGGGCGGTGTTTTTCAGTGTAATATTGACAGTAGCTTCAGAATCACACATTTCACAAATGCAAAATTGCTCCAGTTAGCTGGGAATTGATTCCGAATAAAGCATCTAACAAAAAGGTATCAAAATAGGAGATCCTCCGAGCGACCCTACATTTTTTTATAAGGTGTTAGAAAGACAGTTGAATTATACTGGTAAATACACTGACTCGCGTTCGCCTCATTCTACAAATTTCAGAGGAGGGAAGTTTTTGTTTTCTTTTGCATTCTCTCAACATTGCTTTGTCAAGGCAACATTACCGCTTAGCTGGCGGCACTTCACGTGAGCAGCACTGTACACAAAAATGATCGTGAAGCTAATAACATGATTGAAGCCATTCCAGACATGTTGTGATTGCCCCCTGAAGGCGGATGACGGATTGCACACGGCCACTGTGTCACCTGAAACTAAAAACGTTTGTTGTCGTTCCCTGTGGGTAGTCACTATATCTCACAGGCGCTAAGAACGGGCATTTCAGATTTCTAAATTTGCTGTTTGGTTTCCGGTGGACTGACCAACTGGGAACTACAGGGGGGGGGCCAAAAAAAAGACATTTTGCCCAGGTCGCACTTCGGCCTTTTTTCTTCGCAGAGATTGCCGTCGTTGACGGAAGTTCCTCAGCAAATATTCCCTAAATGTCCCTCTATAAGTACACGCAGGCCCTCCTTCACTACCCTCACCGTCTTCAGAATATGACGTCATCTGTCACCGTCGTCGAGCTCAGGGAGGCCTACAGTAACTGCTTCAGCCTGAAGCTCTTACATAATTTCTTGGATCGATTCAACGTGGGATAGTTTCCTAGGGACATTAGCTCTAACTATGCAAACCCCTCGGAACCCGCCCTTCGGAACCCGTCGTAACGGTACACGATCAGTCGAGAACCCCACTGAGCTCGACCAGAGCACCATGTTTCCGGGGCAAATTTTCCTGATGCCGTCCACGTAGATGGCCACTATGAAGATTTTCTTATGAAATGAAATGCGCTCTTCAATTCTAAGTTGGGAGCACACGCTTTGAGCTGAGCAAAGTGTGATTAAATCCATTTGAGTCTGGAGACAAAATGTCTTTTTATTGGCCCCCCTTGTATATTAAGTGGTAGAAGCAAACTGTCGCTGCAGTCCTTAACTCATTATCACAGTGACCCTAGGATATAAGAATGTTTGTCTTCCTGCACATCTTTCAGGAAATTTAGCATTACCAAAAAAAGAAAAACAGTTAAGTTTGGGATGGCTGAGGCATGCAGAAAACATGAATATCGAAACCCTACACACCTCCCCTTACAGTGGGTTGGGAGCTGCAATCGGTACCAGACGCAAAACTTGCAAATCTGACTTCAGATCAGCCTTCAGACAGGGAAAATGGGTGAAGGGCTGACAGATGGCAAAGCGAGATTATACGGGTGGTGGACACGAAGTTCATTAAGTGAGTATTTGCTAGAAAAATGTTCGGGACCGGATGTTAGATAGTTTAGAAACCGAGCCATGAGATAAAATTTGCTTTTGGATCGCGGAAGAATGCGTGAAATGAGCGGAGTGATTAGTGCTCTCAGCTGAACGGCGTGCAACTTAAAGTTTTTGGTTACCCATAATGGATAATCTGTCACCTGATGACTCAATGTAGCCATATCCAATCAATAGCGCAGCAACAGCCAATACAGCTGCCATCATTGCAAGATATAGCATCTTTGGCAACCTACTGTACCTGCAAATTTTTCGAAATATACTAGCAGAATTCGAGAAAAGTAGAAGGAATGGGTCAGAAGTGGTGTAGTGGCAAGTGGCACGCTCACCACGCGAGCGGTCCGGGGATCAAATCCTGGGTCGTGAGTCGCCCAACCAAGCCTTCCATCCCTCCGGGTCGGTTAATTGGTACCAGACTTGTCTGGGAGGATAAAAAACACTGACTTGTACATCGGCTGGCCCCCGCAAGTCATTGTATAGGCCACATCGCATTCAAACGCCACTACGAATGTATTGTACATATGGAAGCACTCTCGCCTTCCAGAAATTGTGCAATTGCAGAAATTGACGTGGCATTGGCACACGTGGCTAAATTCTCGATGAAAAGGTGACATCACGTGTGCTCAAAGATGTTCTTGAATCGATGCCACGTTAACACGTTGACGCCCGCGCCGATTTCGGCGCTTGTCACACATGTGTCATTGGCGGTATTGCGTGCGCGCATACTCGGCGATGCTTAATCTCATATGTGGGACATTTCGTGCGTTTTCGTTGCGGGACCCACATAGCAGATTCGTTGGAAGGGCGCGGGAGCTTTCGTTCCCCTATACCAATTATGAATTTTTCAAGTTTTGCTTGTTACTACGGTTCATAGGTCCAATAAGTGTTTAGCTTGGTTTCGTACGTATTTCTGCGAGCTAGTAGACGTGTTGATTAGGAAAATTTTCCGATAATAGTTTGTTTTTGATTGCCAAAGAAACTCGAAGTCTGAAGCACAAACTGCATGCAAATTTCGTAATTGATGATAAGTTGTTCAGTAGGTAGGCGTATTAGAATCTGATTGTTTGTGTTGAAATTGAAGTTGTCGACATGCCACACGTTCTACGGATTCATGAGACTAACAGAAGTCAATTAGTCAAAGAAGTACTGAAAAAGGTTCATGGGGAGCAAAATACAGATGTGCATACCCGGCGATGCACAAATGTCAGATGTGGGAGTTTCGACGTGCATACCCGGCGATGCACGCGGGCTGCAATGTGTTAATGCCACATCAGTTTCTGCAAATGCACGATTTCTGGTCATTTGAAGGCGAGGGTAGAATGCGTGCCGCATCACAAAAGGGATTGATCAACGGCAAATGCTTTATCCTTTTATCCTTTTACTAGCAGAATTAGCTATGACAGAACAGCAAAGTAAACAAGAAATCAGTAATTGGTAATCGACCGAAAAGGGAAGAACACTATCTGTTCGATCTTCCGTGTCCGAGTATGGCGTTAGAGTGCTCCAAAATTTGGTATGAACAGTGGTGAAGGTCGCAGAACAGATGACGGTAATGAAGTGAAATGAATGTTCGGAGCAATACAGCTATTTTTTATGATTTCTTCATGGTTCATGTAAAATCATATGTAGATATTCACCACAATTGCTTTGGAAATAAATGGAACAATGTGACAATAATTCTGATCCGGGTTGTGCAGGGAAACACTCACAAGCACTACTCAATCACAAATGACTGGCAAGTTTTACGATCAGTCCTGCAATCGATTGTACTCGTACTAACCGGGAAAGGCATTCAACTTCCCATGGAACTTTGAATTGAGACCCAGATATATCGATAGAGCTTCAAACGCTGATTACAAATATGGAAACTAAAACTGCAAAATGAACCTGCCAAGTTGTGAGCAGTCAAATATGGTTGGAATAACGAGGGCACCACACTGCTCCGCGGCGACTCTGAAAGCCTGGGGGCAGCACGGTTCATGTGCAGTGCTTTACTTAGCCAACTTTGACTGCTCACAACTTCCTTGGCAGGTTCATTTTGCAGTTTTAGTTTCCATATTTGTAATCAGCGTTTGAAGCTCTATCGATATATCTGGTCTCATTCAAAGTTCCATGGGAAGTTGAATGCCTTTCCTGGTGAGTAGCGAACAACGGAGCATACCACCCCAGCAGGAACGTCAAACCAGCCCGTTTGACGTTTCTGCTGGGGTGGTATGCTGAATGTTGGGAAGGGATGGGGTCCCCGACGGTCGACGGACTACTTCAACTCGGTCTTTAAACCGCCTCAATTTGATGCTTACCTCAGGACTAAGCCTTAAAGAGAGGACGGACCTGCGAGTCCGTCCTCTCTCCAAGGCTTAGTCCTGAGGTAAGCAAACCAGCCCTTTTGGCGGAGCTGCTGGACCAGCTGCACCACTTGCGTCAGTCACTCTCCTACCGTACCGACCGAGTTCAAGCCCGTAGACAGCAATGGCGCCTACTGTTTTGCTTCTGTCTTAGTTTATGAGAATGCATTCGACATTCGAGCGAAATTTTGTACCATAGGCTATGAGAAATGACACACATGAGTGTTAATGCGCTTCCTTAGGGCGATGTCATAGTTTGCGAATCGAGCGATTCGCTAGCGAATCGAGCGATTCGCTAGCGAATCGCTCGATTCGCAAACTATGACATCGCCCTTACTGTCATCTAAGGCCATTCTCAAAACCTCATATATGCACTTCTGACATGTTTGCGGTTCGGTTGTTATTAATTCGACTGCACAAATAATGCGGAAAGATAAATGGAGTCACGAATCCACTATGACCAATGATACAACACGTGGTGGCGTTTCCATCTGTTCTGAGCACATGGAAATAGTTACACGTCTGTACTTAGTACTGGTATAGAGAACAAGGTAGAAAAGGATAAAGCATTTGCCGTTGATCAATCCCTTTTTGGGATGCGGCACGCATTCTACTTCCATTTGTACATTCGTAGTGGCGTTTGAATGCGATGTGGCCTATACAATGACTTGCGGGGGCCAGCCGATGTACAAGTCAGTGTTTTTATCCTCCCAGACAAGTCTGGTACCAATTAACCGACCCCGGAGGGATGGAAGGCTTGGTTGGCCACGACCCAGGATTTGATCCCCGGACCGCTCGCGTGGTAAGCGTGCCACTTGTCACTACATCACTGCTCCCCATAGAGAAAAAACACATTGAAAATATTAGCTTGCCAGAAATCAAAATTACGTGCGATCACATACCCTATTGGTAGAGAAACGGCAAGCAGTCGGTCAACCCCTAACATCAGGCCGATGCCGCTTTGCACATTCATTGCGAACAGGCCGTATGCAGTGTAAATGAAACAGTCACCATTTGCTTGAAAATACCATCTGTGCCACATCATAATGCGCAGCTGGATCTGGAACAGCAAACAACATTGTCACTGGCATCTCTATTTAGTTGCTAAAACGTAAATACAAAATTTATACTGGAAACAATATATTCATTGGGGATTAGCAAAGTCAAGTCATATTTCTCTTTCAAGTAACCACTACTTGCTTCGAAAAAGGAGGGGAGCCTCTCGAAGGATGCGCTGACCGCGGCGTGTAGATGGACGGCTGCGTCCCAGGCGTTCTGAAGTGGTAGTTTGGTTCGTACCGTAACCAATGTTGCCGAGAAAAATCTTCTGATGTCAGGGTAGAAGGCTAGCATGAAGCTTCTTGATAGGTTGAGAAAGAACTCTGGATTGAACTTGACAAGATGTAATTAATACCGCTCTTAATGCGGAAGGAGTAACTCTTTCTTTGCCCAGTGCATACTGTACAGGGTGGGGCAAAATTACTGGTGCACTAAATTTTCAATGGCATTTTGACAATAATTCTCACAAATCAATTCTAATTATCAATATTATTTACTACAAACATGACAATACAAAAAATGTTAATGCTTCTCAAAATGATCTCCTTTAGCCTTCACACGTTCGACAAATGCTTCGCATGTGGCACGCAGGTACTGGTCATCGATTTCGTCCCAAGATTTTGAAAGCGCCGCCTTAAGAGAGTCCAAGTTTGGATGTCTGGTAGAACACGCTTTGCTCTCCAAGATGGACCACACAGAGTAATCCATCGGGTTTAGATCAGGAGAACTGGAGGGCCATTCGTGTCTGATGAAGTCGGGCAGGTGCTCGGCGCACCACTCCTGGACCATCTTTGCTTTGTGTGCTGGAGCAGAATCCTGCTGGAAGCACCAGTAGGCTTCTCCGAAATGGGAGTTGGCCCACGGCTTGAGAACTTCCTCCAGGATATTTTTGTAAACCTCTGCGTTGATTTTTACACCAGCTTCAACGAAAACAAGTGTAGAGGTGACTCCTCCCCAAACAAGAATGGACTGGGGGTGTTTCGCTCTTTCCTGGAGTCTTGCCTTGGTGGTAGCATCAGCAAGTGATCCTGCAATAATCCTCTCATTTTGGGAGTTGAAGGCTGGATTCAGAGTAAAAATCTTTTCATCACTGAAAACGATGTCTCGGGCGCGTGCCACCGTGAATCGCTGCAGCAACTTCTTGCATCTCTCCAATCTCCTTTTCTTCATAATGTCCGTTTTCTTAGCTTACTTCTGACAATCCTCCTCATTGACCTCGCGCTTACTCCAACGTCTTTCGCCATCTGGCGCATCGATCTCCTGGCGTTCCTTCGAATTCTTTCTCTGACGAGCCTCACATTTCTCCGACTCGTAGCTGTTGTGGGACGTCCTCTTCCTTCCCTGTCCTCTTCGGTCTTCAGTTCTTTATAGCGTCGTACTGTATTCTGAACCGTCCTTCGAGGTACGGAAAGGATCTTCACAATTTCTCTTGTTTGCTTGCCGTCGTTGTGAAGTTTGATGATCGCGCTCCGTAGGTCAGAACGACGGACCATTTTGTATTCGAGTACGTAGGAATTACGCAACCTCCAGGCAACATATCACAAGCGAGTGAAACAGGAAAATCTCCAAGAAGTGTTAAAAAATTCAAAACGTATAGGTGCACCAGTAATTTTGCCCCACCCTGTAATTGTTATTTACTTCTGCAAAAACAGGTGGTCTCATAACTGCAGGTTCTAGTATCTGCAGCTTCATGTTCAGTGTTAAAAGGTCTAGTTAACGGCTGAGCGCGGCTTATTTCTATAACTTTTACAGTATTTTGTATACTGTTGGCTTTTATACTTGAACTCTGATGTTTTTTGAACGCGTTTAAAAATTTCCCAATTTTGAATTCATGAAGAAATAATAAATCAGACCAGTGACAGCTGGGTTTTGGAACGTCTCCACTGCATGAACAATCAGTGCCTCAATTCCTGCCTGAGATTCTCCCAAATGCTACGGAAACTATTGAATTTTTCGGAGACATACATATAGGTAACAGGAACTTCCAAAATCAACTATAAGTTCGTTAATTGTACTCTGGCATCTCTAACTTCATAAAGACGCACCAGATAGATGCACACGACGAGATCGGTAATAGCAAGTACGCACATCAGAATATTGCAGCGGTTTTTCAGAGTTGGAGAGATAATAGTGGCCAGAATTACCATGCAGTTACCGAGTAGGCCAATTACGCAGAGGGCTGATGTTGCGATTATTGTCGACATAGGTACCAACTCCATGGAGGTGCTCGCCTTCGTTGTCATCGTCGTGCTGGTTGAAATGTAAGGAACCGCAACCTATAGAGTATTGATTAAGCTGCTGGAATTCGGACGCTTCATAAGTTTACATTATGAGTCTGGAATATCTTACAAACGAGATGCGAGCTTATGATCATCCAACAAGAGGAGAGGAGAGAAGCTCATCCAACAAGAGGAGAGGAGAGAAGCTTAATGTTGAAAAAATTCTCTGGCCGCCTCTATGAAATGAATATTGTAGACGCTTCGAGATTGCGACACCTTTACCACCTACATACACTGCAACGCATAATTATAGTTCCACCTACAAATTTCCCAAAAACTTGAATCTGGGGATGTTTTTGAAAAAGGCTCTACAGACAAATTGTGACACATATAAACGCGAATCTGAATATTAACACGGAAATCCAGTTTGAGAAAGCAACAATTTTTTATCCTCATTTTTTCGAAAATACCCGCTTGCCTATGACGCAAAATCATAGTTCCACCTCATGTTTCTCTGCTGCATTTTGCTTTTACCCAATCAAATTTTTGAAATTATTACCCATTCAAGTTCCTTAGCTTATAGCAAAGGCAAAACCGCTGTCAACTTCCGTAAAAGGAAAATCCTAGCAAAAGAGACGCAGGAATTGTGAAGTGTCAGCTCACGCTGGAATTTGTCGGGGTGACTTCATAACGAACAAATTTCTCAAGGATGCTACAGGATATGATTCTGGGAAGGAACCCTGATTACTATCCGACCGAGATAAGCGCCGTATCGTGAGAAAATAATACGACTTTATCCAGCCGGGTACGGAAATCAAAACTTCTTCAAAAGTTAGTGTCTCAATGGAAGCAGTTTCACGTGTTTTACAACACGCTCGTGACAGTCCATGTCTGGAAAATAAGAAATACACTTTCTTGTCAGAAGGGGTCATAAAGAAAAACGAGCCCACTTTCTTCGAACACTTCGACAATTCCTGCGTCCCTTTCGTCTCTTCTGCGCTAGCATTACCCTTTTACGGAAGTCTGACAGCGGTTTTGCCTTTGCTATAAGCTAAGGAACTTGAATGGGTAATAATTTCAAAATTGATTGGGTAAAAGCAAAATGCAGCGGAGAAACATGAGGTGGAACTATGATTTTGCGTCATAGGCAAGCGGGTATTTTCGAAAAAATGAGGATAAAAAATTGTTGCTTTCTCAAACTGGATTTCCGTGATAATATTCAGATTCGCGTTTATATGTGTCACAATTTGTCTGTAGAGCCTTTTTCAAAAACATCCCCAGCAAGTTTTGGGAAATTTGTAGGTGGAACTATAATTATGCGTCGCAGTGTATGTACGTCAGCGTGCGCCATATCGGATATCTCTAATCAAAATAGCGGATATTCACGCTAATTATAGTCCCAACCAAGGGCGCTCTTAAGCTGGCATTTTTGTTTAACGGCAGGCTGAATGCGTCCCTGGGGGGCGAAAAAAAAGCGCTCTCCTATCGGACCTCTGAAGTCTGTTCCGCTGTATCGATAGTATCACGCGCCAGTCCTCGAAATTCTTGATATTTCGTGTACTATGAGCAGTTTGCTGTTCTGCTATGTTTCTGAGTCTTCAGTTATTCTCCGCAAGGGAAACCCTGAGGTTTTTGAGAATAGGATCCTTTCTTCCTCACGAGCAGTCCTGAACCTATTGCTCTGACGAGATCTGTGACCGCATGACATGAGCTGATAGTCAGAATCATCTTGGAAAACCTAACAAGGGAAGGATACCAGGTGGAAGTGGCCATTTGTAGCGACACATATACTACTGGAATGTGTTTTGAACGCTGATCTTGGATCTGCTCTCCAAATCTGCGGAGCGATTCTCTGAACGTAGTTATGAAGCGGAATAGTGCAGTGGTCAGCGGCCCGAGCCGACGAACAGTAGATCCTCCTGGGATTCGACTTCTTGGAAGAGTTATTAGCTTTGCTTTTAGAGAAAATTGGTTAGAGGATCTCACTCATGCTAAATTATCAACGACTACCTATCCTTGCAAATGGGTAGAGCTGGCGAAGAGCTTCGAACACTATGCGCGTCATTTGCCGTTTCCATTCGGTCGTGTGTGCCCAGATTTTCAACTTCAGGTCAAAGTTTTAGATTTGGACCAAAAGTCCTCGGAAGGGGTAGTCTGACACGCTGAACAAGAATATCATATCTGTTCGGCACGAAAGTGCTTGACACGTGCGCTACGAGTACCAGAGACGGTCATTTTGCGCGCATAGTGTTCGAAGCTCTTCGCCAGCTCTATCCACTTGTAGGATAGGCAGTTGCTGATGATTTAGCATGAATGAGATTCCTTCAAACAATGTTCTCAAGAAAAGCAAAGCTGATAACTCGCCAAGAAGTCGATCTCACGACCTATTGTTCGTCGGCCCGGGCCGCTGCCACTGCACTATTTCGCTTCATAACTACGTTCAGAGAATCGTTCCGCAGATTTGGAGAGCAGATTCGAGATCAGCGTCCAAAAACACATCTAGTGGTGTAGGTTCGTTACAAATGGCCACTTCGACTTGGTATCCTTCCCTTGTGAGACATTGATCTGATCCTGAATTGATCTTCTAGATCTATAGGCGACTATCCACATAGATCTACAGCTCAAAATTCCGATTTGGATGGATTCTAAACAAAGTATCCTTCTATTTTATAAAGCGCTAACTTTGTGTGTCGGTTTGTGTATCTGTATGTGTGTGTGTGTATGTATGTATGTGTGTCCGTCCGCAAAATGAAGTGAGTGAGAAGGAAGCTCATGGGATAAACAAACCGCTAACAAATCGGGTAGCTTACAGGATTTGAGATATCAATGTTTTGTAGCAGGATAGTTGTGATAACACTCTCAGGGCTATATAAACACCTGCTTAGCACACTTCCGTTCATTCCACATGGTGCTGCAGTGGCAGCTGGAGGGCAGTGGAGAGAGGAAGGGAGGATGAGGAAGGGAAGCGAAAAATCTACCGTCATATCATGATTGTGTCCCTTCTACTGTTTGAAACACCATTGTGTTGCATACGCGTCACTTCCAGGAGGTGTTGGTGTCACAGGAGGAAGGGACCATAGCGGAGGATAGAAAGCTTGCGCAGGAAAGGAAGGTCCCGGCGGTTGACGGGGGGACTAATCTGGTAACAGAAAAAGATAATATTTAATGCTGGAACTAATGAACTACTCTCGTATTATGAGGGAATACGATATGAAGAAGAAGGAAATCAGCAAATCAGAAATCAGAAATCCAGCCGCACACACACAAATATTATTATTTTACTTTGCCTTTGGTAAAGATTTACGTCGTGCTTTCGAATTGTGTGATTACTTCCTGTTGAAATTACTTCGCAAAAATTCACATATTGTAGCGAACGCTTTGTTGAACAAAACTAACGAAGCTAGCATGACTTATGATACAAAATCTAGCAACAAATCAGTTTATGCTGTTGTACGTATTCCTTTTGTATTCGCTCAGAAACGGTGTTTTCTTCAACATCCTACAAAGAAGGTAAATTTTGCTGAGAATGCATGCGAGGGTTATGCATTTTGTCTTGTTTTTGTTTCTTAGCATTGTGCTGTCCCGGAGCCCCATCAGGACATAAATGTTGTGTAAAACACAACGAGGCACCAAAATTTATTTCAAAGATTTCCAAAATTCCAAAATCAAACTGAAAAGAATTCCTGTGGAATACTTGCGATATTTCGGTGTATAATACCTTCGTCAGGCATGGTTTGCCAAGCCAAGTGTAAAGCTGCCCTTACGGGAGCCGCGCCGTTGGACTATAGTTAAATGTTTTAAGCGCGGCTCTCGTAAGGGCAGCTTTATACTTGTCTGTGGCAAACACATGCCTGACGAAGTTGTTATAAAGCGGAATATCGCGGAGGATTTCAAAGGAGTTCTTTTCATTTTTCCTTTTTGGTTTTGAAATTCCGGGATTCTTTCAGATACTTAAAAGAATTTTTGAGTCTTAGGAATTCTTTCAAAATGGAGTTTTAGTGCCTCTTTGTCTTATGCAACATTTGTTTTTGTTTGTTAAGGCAAAACTTTCGCCCCAGACGGGACTAGAACCCGCACCTCTCGCTTTCCGGGCAAGTGCGCTACCAGTTACGCTACCGGGGCACCATTTCATTCCAACTCAGCTCTTCATAATATGCCTATCGTAAGAAGTTTTGTTCGCAACCCAGCATTCTTGTGGAACACTTACAAGGTCAGCAGACTAACTCCCTATAATGAGACTTCTCAATGGAATCCTGATTGAAGGAATTTGTTACGTGAGTCCGAGAATACGATAGAATGCTTACCTCACTCGAAAGTACACAAGATAGTGCCCAGTGTTCTAACCAAGATCAAATGATGCGTCGAGGAAAACTTTCCTCTCCAGTAACGGAGAATGTCATGTCCAACTCTTTCTGCATACAGACGCCCAGCAAACAGACGTGGTTGCTATTGCAAGGCATGCGTTGACCTTGGAGTAACATTTACTAGAGAAACCCTCGAAAAACTGAGCACTGTTCAGATGACCACAGTTTCTCCATAGTGAACGGATTTTCTATCTGAAAAATCTGTGTTTCTCGACCAATGCTTTTTTATTTACCCTGAATTTGTGACAAGTGGTCACAAAAATCATATTAGGGCAAGTCAACGAGGAAACATCCTGAGAAGCACGAAATTCATAACCCCAAAACCCATAAGGTCCTCTCTATATATTTATTATTAATTTAAAAAGAATTGGGTTGGCCAGAAAAGTGCGATACTTTGAATTTGAGAGTCGCTAGCTATTCAAAGACGAATTGCGCCCAATGTTGATCTACGTTAAGGAATACTATACCCGGTGAGTATTGCGAACATAAAAAGACTCTCTGCAACGGAAAAGCAGCTATGGATTCTACAAGTCCGAGTATCCTTCGACCCATCGTCTATTATGAATTCCTACAAGGGCATTCTGCAAGAGAAGCAGCTAATAACATCTGCGCTGCATTCAAGAAGAGATGTGGTACACCATTCCACTGTTAGTCGTTGGTAACACCGCTTCGAGTCCTTCGATATTTCTATCGAAGGTTAGGAACGTCCCAAACGCCCATCAACTCTTCAAGATGATGACTTACGCAGGGCTTTGATCTTAAAGCCTAAGATTACCATTCGTGAATTAGCAACGACACTCGGGCGCAGCAAATCAACCATCAGCAATAGCTTTGCCTCTCTTGGATTCCGCGAAATTCTTTCCACATGGGTTCCTCACGAACTCAGCCTGTCGTGTAATCATTGCCGAGTCATTGCTACTTCTACTAGCTTTTATGATGCAGCTAGAGGACAAGCGCGACGACAGAAGACAAATGCATCGCCCTTTTCCTTATGAGGTGGACGGTTTTGTGAGTACGCACCTCGCCACACATGTAGTTTTGTACAGACCCTTACAACATGAATCGGAAATGTACGATCTATGAGAGGTGGCTCATCTCCGTCGTTGACATTCTTCACCACATTAGCACGGAGCTGAACTTGAAGCCTTCCATAAGAAAATGACGAAATTCGCT
>MU882305.1:0-11609 GCA_036418205.1 Ostertagia ostertagi
AACAGCGGACCTGTCGCTGAGAAGATTGTGAACCATGCATAAATCGAAGAACAAACGTCTAGACTGAAGGGAAGGGAGATCATAAAATTTATTCCGTATTTCAGCCTTCGGTATTCTTGAATACAGGAAGCCACCGCGACGAACCAGCATTTTTCTAGTGTAATTATTTTGAACCTTCTCAATCAGTGCAATGTCTTTCTTTTTGTGCGGCGAGAAAACCACAGTCCCATTCTCAACAAGTGGGCGAACATAAGTTTTGTAAACTGGGACGAGAGTTTTGCTATCCCTGGTTGTCAAAGGTTTGAAAATTTGATAGGTGCGGTGGCTGCGGTGCACGTCTTTCTGTAAAGTTGCTTGTAGTTGAGAAAAGTGGACCTGAATCTTGCGGACCCAACAATGAAACTTTGAACAGTTCTGGTTGAAGCTAACTACCTAATACTACGCGATTACCCAGTCGCCGCCCACTCCGCCGACAAACACGCTCCCGGGGTATATGTTTTCTTAATATCATCTTCAATCTAGATGCTGTCTTATAAGATAACGCGCTTTGAGCAAGGCATATGGGTGCATAATTTGCTGCCGCGACTCACTTATAACATGAAGGCGAAAGCAAATTGAACATATGTGGTCTCCATTTTCTTTCATTAAGAATTTCTTAGCTTGCGTATTGTTTTTTGTTCGGTCGTCAGCTAGGGGTAAAAACCAGAAGAAACAACCTGGAATGGCAACGCAACCGTTTCCAAGTTGTTTTTCCCATTCGGAACGTGAAACAGTATCAGCTGCCACGTATCTAAATTTTTTAACCCAGGTACTGTACAATCTATGACAATTTCGCTGAATATCTGAAAGCTAAAAGATGCTGATTCTGTAATCGTTCGACTTCCTTTATTTCTTTCATGATTCTATTAGTTGCCGTGAGAATCCCTCCCCTGAAACAAACGCATTTTTAGTGGAGCAATAGGCAAACTGCGGCGACGGTGTAAATGATCAGCGAGAGACTTCAAAATTGCAGTTTTAGCCGCCTGTATCAAACTCACGTTAGCATTACATTGTAGAGTACACATGTATGTATAAAATAGGTGAAAAACGCTTTAGGACCTATTCATTGCGATACAAAGCAGATACGACAGCATGTCGCAAATCCACTGTGCACACTTGGCTGCGAACGCATGAGTTGTTAGTGCAGTGGCAAGCCTTGTTCAGTTGGTTACTGGGCTTTTTTGGGGTGTCGTTTGGGGGGGGGGGAGCTATTGCATAAAGACGGGGCTCGGCTTTTCTTTTTCATCTTCGTTCTATCATAGAATTCCACTCTCCGCTCTTTGCAAGTTTGCGGTGCTGAATGCTTTAAAGGCTAATTAAGGCATCGCGTTGACGTATGTATCATTTTACTTGCGAGTGCCAGTGGAGTGTAGTGAAACGCCATGAAAAAGCGAAAAGAAACTGTCAAGGGCAAAAAATTCCTTTCTCTACTAGCGGCAGGGTCGTTAGGAGAACACGCGGATGATAATGAAAATCTCACCCCTTTGAATAAGTAAGGTGTATCCTTCAACCAATCACTGGAACAAATCGCTTTGTACGTCGGCCGTGACGGTGGATACGGATGTAGTATCTCGTAGATCAGCGTCTTCACTTGTATGCTGAGCTCTATTTTTGGGAACCTGCACATTCGAATAGCTTATTATTTCTCATCCCTTGAGAATTTCCGATTCATATCTTCTTAGTGAGTATATATGATTCTGTGCTTGGACGAAAACGAATATTCTAGATATTGGATCGATGGCTAAGGAAATTGAAAATAAATCAAATACAAGTCAGAATCTCAGCGATGCGAAACTTCATTTATTAAAGAAGACCACCACTCTTATAATTACGACCTATCAAAAAGGTCGGCATGTAAGCCATCCTCAAAGCGTGTGACCACAGAAACGGCTGAAAAGCCGCTCACGCTAAAAGTCAAGAGGTCATAACTCTAAGCGAGCCGGATGCTACAAGAGAAAACAAATGTGCTTTTCAAACCCCATTATGAGGCTTTCATCAGTCATTCTAAGAGCTATTCTATGCATGGCATATATAGCTCATAATGAGCCCATAAAGTATGACAATTTCTGGATTCGGTAACTGCTGCTGTTGATTCTGTGACAAATCTTACTCACCGAATTCGATGTTGCAGCTGCCTCTCAACCATCTTCTGTGGATTTCGATCGTCGTACGGCATTACTCCTGTTACAGTACGTACAGAACAACACCGGCGCTCCAGATATCAACCTAAAGCAGACGGAGATAGAATCACTCCACATTTTGGCAGGATATATTGTACGAAAGTATTCTTAGAGCAAATGCTAATCGCTCACGTCATCCCAGAGTTTTTATGGACACTAGCGCTCAAAATTCTTCAGAGGAATACTTTTTCGACTGTAACTTCTTTTCTACTGGAGTTCAAATTTTGTTCAAAGTTCAAATTTTGCTTGTTGTTGAAAGCCGACCTCCTCCACCGAACTTTTATGTTGGTATTGTATGGGAGAGAAAAATAAGAGTGAAAAAACCATTTGACTAGAAATTTACCGACAAGGACCAAGTTCCAAGTTAATTTTCATATTATAGTGCTTACACCTTGACAAAACAATCCAACTTCGATGAAAATTAAAAAAGCAAGTTCAATACTAGATTACTAAACTTCTGTAGTCGCTGAAATCTTATGAGGCCTAAGTATCGAACCAGTCAATGAATCCACTCTCTACCGGGATAAGTTCACTCTATTTTTCATCAAATCTGACAAGTTTCTCGCTCATATTCCATGTTCTTATTTCTACCAAAGGTATCCCTACTCTTTCCCATAATGTTTCGATGGCGCTCGGGACATTGGTGTGAATTGTTCCCTTCGTTGAAAGCGCCATGCTGTCGAAACCATCCTTCACAGTGGAGGTGCGATGCTTTTGGTCGCTCTATTGCTAGAAGACGAAGTAGTACCGTACAGTTGCCATACGTGTGAATACAAACACCTTCTAAACCTAACTGTATACGTCCGCCTTCACCGATTGCGAATCCTGCGAAGTTATCTGGCGGTGAAGTGGTCGGGGGCGAAATGGGCTTACGCACACCCTAAAGTGGGAGATCCCCATAGGGCTACAACGTCATGCTGGAGCAACGAGAGTAAATTCAAGATGTTTGCCGGCGACGGCATAGGCATGTGTAGGGTTTTGATAGAAAACGTATCATCAGCCATTATCAACAGCTATTCGTGAAGCAAGGCGGAGTCTCGGTGTAGTAGAGCGTAAATAATGCCGGACCACTACACTGGATTTGAGGTGTGGTGCAGGCGTATATATAGATTGATTCTTCAAGGGGTTGTATCAAATACAACTTCCACGTTCTGTAGTTCATCTCTCTAGCAAGGAGAATAGTGGACTGAAGCATCGGGCCTCTATGTTAAATGAATGAGGTTTTCGACAGCACAGCGCGCTCTTAACAAAGGGGCCAACTCGGACACATATCCTGGGCGCCATCGGAACATTATAGGAATGGGTAGGAAAACCTTCGGTAGAAATAAGATACCTCTTTGGGAATCAAAAATAGTCGTCCTACTGTTCCAGGGTTAACTCGTTTGTGAATACCTTCTCATCACTCTGAGACAACATCTCCGTCGCATCGCTTTCTTTTCATTTTAGGCACAGCATTTGAGAGTGGGGCTTTTCACTACTCAGATGCAGTCGTCGCTGAAGTTGTAGTGGTAACCAAGGGTGCCAACAAGGGTGCTCTTGTCGCTACTTAAGAAGACAAACGATTGACTGAGTGTGCTAGAGTTCAGCGCAGATTTGCCAACCTTGTTCCTGGTAACATTAGTAGCTTCTCTTTCCCGCTCATAACGATCGTTCCTAGTACCTCGTTCATTGAGCTTTGTGATGATGGTTGTTACATGCGTATTAGAGAACCTGGGTTGCTTTGCAACATTACTCCAACTGACACCTCGAAACAAACAAAGATTGTTCCATGAAGAGCTGAAGGTTTGGCAATTCAAAGTTGATAAATACTGTGCAGTAAAATTAAAGAGTGAACATCATCTAAATAGAACCAAACATTCAAAAGCAGCATTTGAAGCTGCGTCGGTTTAGTTCTCAAGCTGCCTGCGTACGTGCTTACCGCAATTTGCGGCCACCCTATAGATACGCTTGCGCTGGTACGCTGCTGCTCAAGGTGTTGTTCTCATTACTGCCGAATGGAAGTAAATAGAGTGACGGAGTTGTGGGGAGAACGCAGCGAATGGGAGTTTATACATCTATCATGGTAGAAACATAATGGTAATAATCAATCAAACTGCAGCTCTCTTTCAAAGACCAGATGTGAGCTGCTGGTAGTAGTTTCCATAACACTGTTTGTAAGACTTGTAAAGTCACGGCAAACACGAGGTTTTTTTTTCGGATACATCCTCAAGATTGGCTTGCTAGTCATTTATAAAATTGTAGTTATGGGTTCTGTGTGAAACCTGTCGTCTCATCCATGAAAACGCACCGTTTGACCAGTGTATGCAATCGCTCTGAGAATTTCGGGAGCCACATAAGCTCTACTTCCACAGAAGGTATTTGCTTTCTCGTGTGGCCTCAGATAGCGAGCAAATCCAAAGTCGCCCAGCTTCACATTTTCACTTCGATCGAGAAGCACGTTCTCGCATTTCAAATCGCGATGAACGATGTCGCATTTTTGCAAGTACTGAAATAAGGAGATGTCGCATTTTTGCAAGTACTGAAATAAGGAGATTTGGCTCGGGCACGTTTTATTAATTTCGAGCTGGAATTTCGAGCTGCTTCCGGTTGGCTATGTACTGTTAGATAGTCATCACTATTTTAACGAACAGACTTGACACTACCACTACCTTGAAGGCAAAGTTTGGGTTCTCGACCCACCTTAGAAGCCATTACCATAGTTGCAAGTGCTGGAAACGCAAGTGCAAAGGTAGTAACATCTTTCTACATAGGGCACTAGAACCTAGGTGTCATGATTTCTAAAAACTCCATCAAAACCTAAAAGGTTCAACGTCGATATGTGTCTGGTCGCACTGTTGATCTGCATACTCTCGGCTCGGAATTTCTAACCCGGCTACACCGCGCTCAAATATCTTCATCTCCCTAGCTGTCTTTCAAATTTTGCCACAGATGCTCGTATTTCCTGTGTATTTCAGAATTTTCTTTCGGTTTTTTCTCCACTGGCTGTCCACCTCCCATCTCAACCTTTCACGTTTGAGTGAACTTGAAGTAACCCATCAAACGAACTGACATGCTTGCCTTTAACGGTACGGAACTCGTGCATGTTTGTGAAAAGCAAAAAATCTAGGCCATGCAACTGCAATGAGTGATCGAGGAGTGACGAAACGAGACATTTGGATTCCGGCTCTGGTACTCGCTTCATTCGTTTGATTTTCTGTAGCAAGTCTCCACCATCGCAGAATTCTGTGACAAATATTCTAAAGTGACCAATGTCAACGACCTGAAAGAAAACATGGCTAGTGTAACTGTTGGACGATGCATAGTTAGCAATCCTTCTTATTGTTGAATGATATTTGAGCGTCTTCACAATACTTGTTGGTGAGAACAATTTCCTTGAACAGTTCCATTTAAAAACATCAACCCCATGACTGAATATGATTCTCCCTACGGGACGCGCGTCGTGGCTGCCTTTCTTGCAAGAGGAGCTCTCCGCAGATAAGAAATTGGAGCAGACATGGCGAGACAGCTTAAAAATCTCGGCATCACAATCACAATTTATTTCTGCGGCGCAGTCTCAGTCACCTCACAAGCTACAAAACAATTACCTGGAGGCCGTGTGGAAAATGAACTGTTGAAAGACTAGGTTATTAATGTCTGTGGGAAAAATCCCGATAGTGTGAATTACGAAATTCTTTGATTCTTGTTGACGTATTTGTTTCTGTTCCTGTACCCTTTACTTTGAATTAGTGCATGAATTTCGATGTTTTCTACACGGCACGGGAAGATGCACTTTTGCTTGCCCTACGGTATCGTAATTCTACTTCGTATAGCATGTCTAAATGTGAATGCTGTGTCGTCTAAAAGTCTTT
Source organism: Ostertagia ostertagi (assembly GCA_036418205.1). Classification (NCBI taxonomy): domain Eukaryota; kingdom Metazoa; phylum Nematoda; class Chromadorea; order Rhabditida; family Trichostrongylidae; genus Ostertagia; species Ostertagia ostertagi. The sequence continues at coordinate 6,068 of MU882305.1, forward strand.
AGATAAGTTTGTGTTTTCATGCACAAATGTTGTGCTTCTTGTAAGAAACATAACAGCCTACCCCTATTCACAGATTCTGAACGATTTTATTGCCCTAAACTGTGTGGAGAAAAAAGTGAAAGACAGCCAACCAGAGGCATTCGCGCCCGAATTGTGCTGAACGACACCAATAACCATACAACTTCGCGCAAGATTGTTTTCTCGTACGAATATGTACAGGACCCAACTGGAAAAATGCGAAACCCAACACGATATCGATATAGCAATCATTCGATCACCGGCCTACATCCAGGCCGATATGCTAGGTTTAACTTGCTTCTTACCAAACCTCCGCGACTCTCGTCGGAGAATCGCTCAAGCAAGATGTGGAACAGGGGAGTGCAACGTTCGCTAAATGTGGCCCCGGAAAGGATTAAAGTCAGAGTATATCACTTCTTCTACGTAAACTACGATTACTACCTGATATACTGCGAGAACGCATTCGTGATGCAGATTTTGTATCAAAGCTGATTCGCGTGGTAAGAACTTCCGAACGTATTCTGATTGTACTCTGAAGCATGCAATGTTAAGGCACTTTGTATCACTCAACTTTTCCAGAATAACTAAAAAATAAATGAGTTGCAGTTGTTTGCTCTTATTTGTAAATCAAGGAAGACTGCTCAGCACATTGACCACAGCGCGAAAAACACACACCTACACACTGCCGTAGCTGAGAACCGCGCAGAATAAATATTTCACACATTTCATCACTCTTTCGCGAATGCACAATTCTTTGCCTTTTGCTAATTGTTGTTGGAAATAAAATCACTTTCGAGATTACGCCACAGTTGTTGGATATGCTTCAAGTTTAGCTAAGACTCGTGTGTTCTGAGCAAGGCTTTTCTTGGCTGCAGAAATTCGATTACTTTTGATTTTTTTTTGTTGTCGTGAACATGTGAATGAGAGCAGTAGTATAAGTACGAAGCTTTGTGGATGGCTTTTAAATGATGTCTCACTGAAAGCAAACTAATCAAAAGTGCTTTTGAATTCCATGCAACTAGTATTGAATAAATTATTGTCTCGTAACTATTACACGTTCTTTCATATTTGACCTTTCGTGATAGGTCTAATTTCTCCAGTTTCCAGGCATTGAATATAACAAGTATGATTTCGTTTTATTCATGATTTCCCAAAGCTTGCACCCTGCAAAATCTGCTTAAAGGCAAAAGTCGGGCTCAATAAGGGGGTATTATGGCGATTGAAACTGAGTATAGAGATGCGAAGTGGAACGACAGTGGAGAAAAAACTGAGAAAAACCGTCGACAAGGCCGTTAACAAAACCCTCTTTCCCACTAGCAGTGAAGGAGGCTGGCTTGGGAAAGAGGCACGTACAAACAAGTTTTCTGGAGATGTCAGTCGTTCTATCGGTTCAACCTAGCTGATTTCACACGTTATGCCAGCCACGCACCACTTCCGGAGGTGGGCGGTCGGAGCGCCGCCAGGCGGCGAAAGCGCTTAATACGTGCCCTGGAGCCTTATTACGGCGCCGTTTGGGATTCTGAGCATGGTAACGTCTCTGTGGGTGCGTAGCCATGCACAAAGACGACAAAAGGGATTGGTTTGGTCCACTGAGCCTGACTCGTGCCTTTAAGTAGTGGGAGCACGCTATCTTCGTATAGCATACATTATACGCGATGTCGTCATGTGTTGATGGCTATTATGAAAGAATTATAGCGGAATGATACATACATGAGTATAATGGAGCCTTGGGCTCAAAATGGCGCGAATCAGAATGGCGAAACAAGCAAGCCTACTTGCTGCGCCCTTACTTACCCTTCAACCTCTCCGCCTCTCGGTTAACAGTTTTGGGGAAAGACACGAAGTTAAGTATTCTCGCTCTCCTCTGTCCTCCTTAGAGCGGGGCTCTAAGATGGGAATTTTGCTAATCTGACTCTCTGACGAAATATTAGGTTGTCACATCAAAAACGTCGCTTTGGATGTAAATAAAATTTGCTAGAACAGCAACAATTTGGCACCTCAGAAAAAGAGTGGGCACTGCCTTACTGTGCCAATTCTTTGCCATCCCTCACGCAGAAATGCGACGTTCTTCCAATGTAATTCAGACAGCTCTGCGCAGGCCAAACTTGCGACACCAGGCGCCAGGCTCCTCTTAGAGTCAGGTGGATTCGTCGCTAGCGGGCCCTATTGGCCTCGGATAAGCACCATTTGGATACAGTGCTCGAGGTGCTCTTTTTGTGGCAGCCTTAGTCGTCGTGAAGTAACTTTCACAACATGAAATAGACAATAATGTTATAGGGTTACTTCGAGGACTACTAAGCTGCATTTTACAGAAAACACAAGCGAAAGGGTGAGGACCGGTTGAGATCTTTGAATACTCCGCAAACAGCAACTGGTCGCTTTGCCATCTTAAATGGTGCTTATCAGAGCAAATGGGGGTACGCTCGTGGGTCGGTGGCATCGTTCGAAGAAAGTTCAGGTAGAAAAACAAAAGTATGGACAAACGGTCTTCCATACTCTCGAATGTCCCTTTCGAGCGAATACTCTGGTACAACTGAATTCACTCGAAGCTTTAAAAGCTGCCCGGTGGGATGAAGTGAACCTCAGCGAGTATTTGTGACAAATATATTCACCCTACCAACCTAACCACTCATCCCTTCTATGTTGTTTCATTCATTTGCCGTTATTATGAGAGAAATCCTGAACTTCCGGTCTGACACAAAGTCCCACAAAACACAGCAGTCAGCTTAGCGGGCTATTATGCCGGTTCACACCACTGCGCACATCCCAACCTTATGTTAGTGAAACATTTCGGCCACTACGGCGTTAGGCGATCCCTAGATCAGGTCGGGCTTCAGTCAGCAAAGAAAATGCAATATATAATAGCTCCGTGAAACTCACCTTGTATCGATTATTTTAACAGCTATACTTGTACTGTTATCATAGAGTCCTTTCATCACTTGAGAGTATGACCCTTTTCCTAAACAAGGGTACAGCATCTGTTCGCCACACTCGTATTTAGCATACAAGAACCGACATCACTATATATACTTATCGTAAAAATATAGGCTTGCCTATTGGAATTAGTATGATGGAATTAGTAGGAATGGAAGTTCTAACTCTCTGTGTGCGAAGCTGTCATACTGACAGCTCTGAGATTTTTCGCGCCAGCGGGGCCTGTAGATGGGAATTTTGTTGATCGATGGTTTTTTTTTAGGTAGTCGCACTTCTTATCGGTCTGAAGGTTGTTTGAAAGGTGAGATTCTCCTTTTATGTCGATTCACCACGTAGGAATTGTCTTGTACGGAAAGAATGCCTGGCAGCAGTTTCTCGCTCGCTTTGTTCATCCATTCCCATTTATGTACACTGATGCCCGTTTGCCAATTTCAGCCTTTTTCATGTGTTCAAAACGAGCAATCCAGGATATCGTTTTGTTATCTTTTCCCACCTTTGGTTGGAACCCGCTGGCTATATGCTTCGATGTAGATATATACATAGTAAAACAAAGGTTGTTCAACAGTGCAATTTACTATGAGAAATTCTTAACGTTCCGAAGTCTATACATATAGACAACTGACCAAGGAATTGACCAATCTTGATGCGATGATCTCTTTCGAGGCTAATGATAAGAGACTTGTAATCGGGATCGTCTTCCATTGCTTCTGCAAACAATACAGATGCAAATAAATGCCGTCTGTCAATGTGTAATATATTGCCCCTTTCTGCATGAAATGAAAGACCGTCAGAAAGACATTCCATTATAGTGACTGCAACTCGTCTCTGTGTATTCTAGCAAAAAAACTAGTCTAGCACGGATATACGCAAAACGTTCCCTTCACATAAACAATATATGATGAAGCCGTCTCTCTGCAGTTCTTTGCTATAAAATTGTCTCACAAAAACGATGAGTCTTGAGGAAAAAAGGGTTACGGACGAGACTACAATGAAGACTATCTCTACTGACTGTTGGCTGGCCAGCTGTACCATAAATTTGATATCGATTAACCCATAAAAAATTGCAAATGTGTTAGGTATGTATATCTCATGTATAACGGTACTGGCCAGTTGGTTAAAGCACAGATGAGAAGATGGACATAGGAGTCCTCGAATGGGCAGCATTACCACGCATGCGAAGGGTGTAACGAAGTGATGGCATCGCCACCCCGACGCCCTGTGTCAGTTTTTATCCCATGCTATCACTTTCTATGGCTCACCATTTTTGTTTCCGTCCCACTCCTCATAGCTCCTATGAGTGTCAAAACTCCGCTTCAGCGATTACATGGACGACTGGCCGTTATCACCCTTATCAATTCTTATCGCATTGTTTCACCCACCATATTTGTCCATTCTATCCCCCTTGTTCCTTTCAGGTTCGAGCATTCTTCGGACGCTTCGTAGCTTTACTGCCCATATCTCGAAGTCTGATTAGGCGTGTCTATGGGTTTGACGTGGCGGCCGCCGCACTTGATAGAAGTTGCGCGGATAAGCTGCTTCCAGCATGCTTTGCTGATATCCAGCGGAGTATGTTAGAAACAGCTTATCCACACGGCTTCTATCAAGTGCGGCAACGGCCACGTCAAATCCATAGACACGCCTAATCGGACTTCGAGATATGGACTGTACATAGTAGGATCACATTTCATTGATAACCTATACTGATAGAGCAAAAATCTATTCAACCGCTAACATATATCAATTCGAGCTGAATGTTTACGAAGTTATTATAAGTACCAACTCCATTCCTCATGCTAGCGCGCACCACGCAGTAGGTTTCAATGATAAAAAGACACATCAGGCTCTATCTAACGTATTTTCTGAATCTTACTAATTTTCTGAATCTCATCTTACTATTAGTTCCTCAGTCATGGGAACGAATATTCTCCAGGTTGTCCAGTTCCAGTGGAGTCGACCTTGTGGTGTGCGCGGTAGCGGAGCCAAACTATTTTCATACAAGGCTCTAGTCCCACCAATTTTTGCGAAAAGTGCACGAAAAAGACTGACGGAGAGAACGGGCGATGGAGAAGATAGAAAGGGAACGCACGGTTCTAGAACTACCCTTTAAGGTTGAGGCTGTGTCGACGAAACAGTCGTTTCAAGCAATTCGAGCTCTAGCGCTTTGTCGAGCACCTTCGAATCATTACAAGCGTGTACAAGGAGGTGTGTGGCTCTATTTGGCTCCCTGGGAGAGTAGGATAAATGCTGCAATCGCATTTCTGAAAGGAGGATAAGGTTAGTCGCCCTCTTCTCTTCCCTTCCCGCTCACCTGCCCTTCCTGGGATGAAATCTTGTGTAGCTTCAGATTTCATAGAAGAGCAGTAGGGTATGGAGAGAGAGCTAGACCAATTTGGGGTAGTGCTCGTGATCGTTATCGGCCCTTTCGAGCCTTTTCTGGCTGTTCTTCGTCCCACAACGCAGCTTTTCCAATACGCATGTCAATATGTAGGGTGTAAGTTTGCAGGTGCCGTTGTAATGTTGGACGGACGTGGCACAATGGAAGGTGGCGCAGGTGCCACGAGCATGATCCATGGATCAGTTATTTGGTTTC
>MU882338.1:1665-13251 GCA_036418205.1 Ostertagia ostertagi
CGCTCTTCAATAGTCCATTAAGCAAAGCCGTCCTACTATCAAATAGAATCTTAAATTTTCCCAAACGAACAGGTTGATCAGCCTTCGTTAAATCAAGAGAGACTGATTCAAAAAATGTTGCAATTAGAAATGACCGTCTCGGTCTTTGAGGTCGTAGGGGATTATGATTATACTCCAGCGGTTGTCACCAATCTATGTATCTCATCCTAGTGAATTCTGACACCTGGGCAAGTGAACTACAGGTTTATTGAGGTCAGTGTGACTCCGAATTATTTTTTTCATTTATCACAGCGAGTTGCTTGTTCACGTAAAATGGCTTAGGAACTGTCACCAGTGGGAGGTGAATGCCGACCTTTCTAACGCCGTAGCGCTTGCTATAACGAGGAAGGCTCAATTCCATCTCAACAGCTTTTTTCCACTCTCCTCCACACCCCATCTGTCTATAAATGGAGAACTATAGCCGGAAGAGGGATATACGGGTTGGCCACAAATTACGGAAACTAGAGCACCGAACACAATTCTAAAATTAAACGGATGAGAGTGTAGCTTTTGCGCACTTGGTTCGGGTCCACTGATTCCACTGAGTCCACTCATTTCTCGCTGTGGGGTCCACTGATGATCAGAGGTGACCCTGAGGTTTCCGCAGCGAAAAATGTTCGCGCTGCGAAACGCGAGAAATTCGCTTTCTGTCCTTGTGAACCACACCCCTTGGTTCTATTAACACGATGTTCATTCTTTAATTTCACAGCTCAAAATTTATTTAGTTCAGATTGTTCAAGCCTTCAGCTCTTCATGAAATAACGTCTCGCTTGAACCTGCAGTAACTGCCGTTGCGAAGACCAACCGTCTAATGGTAAGTGCCAGAAACGATTGGATGAAAGTTCTTTTTTGAATAGATTGGGCAGGTTTATTGTTAAATCCCTGATGGAAACTTAAACATGGACCTCCATCGAAAAACGAGTTTTTACACTAGATGCGATATAAATAAAAGAAATAAGTAAATAAACAAATGCGATACCGACTTCCACACGTTTGGGATAACATCTATGTCTCGAATTGCTGCAATAAATTTCAAAGCTAACCATAAACATGTGGAAGTCGGCAGATAACGTTGGATCGTTGCTTTTCCAAAGGCATCCGAAGTGAACACGTTTAACTCCGACGGAGCGTGTTCCGCTGTGTTGTGCATGCATAGCGACCCAGCGGAGGATACGCCGCACGGCTGTCGGCCTATATATAATGGGCGCTCTGATCACGCTGTGGCGGCGCTTGCTTTCGAGTCTAGATTGATCGCGTTTCATTCTCGCTGAACTTTAGACATTGTCGCTCCTCCCGTGGCCCTCCCCGTGAGGCTGCCCGGTCGAACGGAGCAGAGCTGCTACAAATTACCTAGCAAAACACTAGTAACTTGCACAAAACTGATTCACTGAGCGCTGCCAATTGGGGCGCAAGCCCGCTTTTTGCTTTGCTATGTTTACTGCATTGACTCACACACACCACGAGACACATTGAGCAGGGGAGAAAGGTTCCAAGCGACTTCTTTGGATTAACAATAACGGATGATGAAAAGAATGAGAAAACGTTTATCCGCTCAGCAGCTGAAGCAAGGCAGAACGCTTCTCTAAAGTGAATAAGGAACCTATACTGAGCAGAAATAAACATGACAACCTCTGCTGGTACTGTACTGGCTCACAGAAACTTCGAAACTTTCCGAAACACTAACAGAATGCATGGAATGGTGAGAAGCACATAGTCTTTGCGGCAATTTGTTTCACTAGCAAATTAGGTAGAAGGAGAATTTTGAACCCTTCGGGTGAGGACCCAAGTGTTCATGAGATGAAAACACCAATCTGCAGTGGCTCAGAAACACATGTTTCTGATTTATACTTTTAACATTTCAAGAAGTTACAGCCACGCTCAGTTCACCTTTCTACTGAGATACAGAAGGAGACTAGAGTGACTTTAAACGAAAGCGAAGGTGGCGTGGAAAAGTAAGTCAGAGGTAAAGTAAAAGTAATCATCTTCAGGACTTAGCTCTTATAGGCTCCACCAGCTCTCATCTCCATTCCATGCTTGGGTAAGGTCGGCATGAAATTCGGTGACAAAACTTCTCGGCTCGCATCATCAAGTCTTCAGTATGAGCTTAGGATGCAAGCGTCGGTCTCTTAAAAGTAGAGATCGCCATCTCAACCCCCCCCTCACTTTTAGCAGCCCCTTTGGGCCGTGAAATTTTACCATCCTCCCTAAGAAGTCCTACTTGCCGCCGCCGTTCTGAGGACTATTCAGGAGCGGGGGAGTGAGGCTGATTTTTTTACTGTCATTGACACATGACCTACCCATGAGAAGCTGACAAGGCTCCGTCGTGGGGAATAGATAGGCTCCAGGTTTTTAGCCACGCTATCTCGGTGTGAATAGTGAGGTATTGTTTTTGGAGACGGCACTGAAGCGCCTAGTAAGTTCATTGTACTTTCCTATCAGTTAAATGGAAGCCGTTGACGGTGCCGATATGCAGGACACCAGCCGCACAAACAGAAACGCATGGATACGACTTTTGAGTGGACACAGCTGGTACCAATTGAAACAGCGTTATAAAAACTATGAGTTCATCCTCTTAATTGAGGGGGTGACTCCAGTACATGGAAATTCTTGATCAGTTACTTACCACCTATTCGCCACCTCGGGTCGCGCCACGTCGCCACCAACCGGCTACAGATCTCTCAGTGAGAATTGTACTCAGTGAAAAAGATGAGAGACCGAGACCGAAAGAGCGGACCGACAATAGCTAATATTTTTCAAATTCCAGGTAATTCGATCTGGTATTGATCATTTACTCAGTAACAGTACATAAGGCATTTATTTGGAATCAAAATCAATACCGGAGGACTTCTGATGAAGCCGAACGATCTATACAACACCGGAACTGGACGCGAATACCACGAAAGATTGGGACCTGCACATATAATACATAAATAAATACTACACAATGACGTCATCATCAGATTAGGAACAGCGAACAAGCATCAGTGATATCGAGAGCTCAGTAGCATAATCAGCAGAAGAACTAATAGTTGACAAGAGCTGAGGTGTAAATTTTGTAGATCAATGCATACGAAATTACTGAAAATCAATAAATCAATCAATGGGACGTAACGTAAGCTGCAGGTGTAATTCGCCATTGACCAGAAGAGGGGAGTCTTCCGTGAGCAGGTCGTTAATTTCCACCTTCCTATCGATGTCCAGCTCGCTCGAGTACCTGAAGGTTACGTTGATGTCAGTGGCAGTCAGCGGTTTTCGGGAAATAGTTTTGGAATTCTAGTCTGACGCAGATTTTTGATTGATGCTAGAATGTGCGCCGGGATGAGTGGAATCTGGCCAGCTCTGAATGGCTGCGGTAGAATGTGCCATGCAGTCGACTTCCAGTGGAATTTGCGAGCGTGTTTGAATGTGCACTAGGCTTATACAGTGATTTCAAAGGCTGGAATGTTTACGGCACACTGTAATATCTCCACCAACATTTAGTGGTGCTAGTGAATCGGTGCTGGCCTTGTTCACTGTACTTAATGGTGACGTCTCTTCTTACTGACCTACATGCCTCCACCAAGGTTTATTAAATTCGAAAGATTTAAAAAAATCCAACCTCGTCTTAGTGAAGTTCTTCTTGCTAGAGAATGATCGTAGTACTCGCTTCTCATCCACAATCGACAGCATGTATTCGATCGACCTGCTAAGAGTCGTAATAAAAGGCGTGCTTTGATACACAGTAATTACATTTCAATAATTCGATTGCTGAACTAAAGTGGATTTAGAACTATTTGCAGTCCGTTCCAGGGTATGTCGGACTTTTAGTGGCGCCCACGGCTAAGCAGAGCATGCGGCGGCGCGTGGCGCTGCGCGCGCTGCCTGTGTTTGCCCCGACAAATATACTGACTCAGAACCTTGGCTGGTCGATATCCTCTGATATGAGATAAGCTTTGAGCACATCATCGACACTGTTAGAGTAGGAAGAGCCGCCAAGCTTCAAGGTCCATTGCCATGTTTGAAGGGGGAACGTGCAGGATCGTGTGCGAATCTGAAACCATCAGTTCAACAGGTATTCGATTCATAGACAACGAAAAGTCAGCGGTCTTTATGAAGACAGCGGTGTCACAACTACGATATCTGGAGACCTTAGCCTTCATTGAAGCGGTAGTGATCTTCAGTCCTTCAACATTATGTACTCACGTACCTGAAACGAATGATCAACGCCTCTCTGATAAAGCTGGCTTGGGCGTTGGAAGATCCGATATTCGGCTTATCCGGCATCTGGTGCCCGTATAATTCCGAAAATAAATTGTGTTGTAGAACAACTCCGAAATAAAACACAGGCAAGTGATCGTTTTCGCTTTTGGAAGGCGGGGTCGCGACTAAGGTCGTAACCGAGTCCCTAAGCGCAGAGATCGTAGCACTTATGCGCCGCAGAGACGCTAATGCCTTCTACGGATCGCTGCGACTCGCGCAGACGCGATGTCTGTGCCCTCTCTTACAGCTCGCCCTTTCGGGTTTTCTGTCTCCTTGCAGCACTGACGTCGCCCCGTCGCTAGCGTTCAACCTTGAACAAGGAAGGGGAGTTCTCAGTGCTTCCTATGGCTCTTCTATTTTTCGCCATTAGCGGCCCACTTCGTACCTCTTCCATCCCCGAGCGAAATTACGCACAAATTCGTTGTCCACCCGTGCTTCAGAGGAATACAGACCGTCGCTTCATGGGATTTCGCCTTGCCGGCGGTCTATTTATCTGGTCTCAAACCTTCTCCACTATGTGATAGTTAGAAACATCTCAAAGATGGCAGGTAACCACCTAGGGACCGCTTCTCCTGAATTGATGTCACACACGTCTGTACCACGCCTGCTCGCCCTCCTCGTCCTTTCCTAGCCGTTTAGAAATGCCAAGACTAGTCTGACTGTGATGAAAACTCTCAGATTTCAGGGTTCCAATTCTCTTTAGTCGAGGAAACGGTCAATGTGTTTCCACATACTTTTTAGCGGTCCTAATAGCAGACACTGCAGGCAAATGGAAAGTTTAGCAGCTCCACGATCACTTTTCAGTCAGTCACATTGTAGCTTTCATTAACTGTTCCTCCAATCTCTTTTTCCAGGTTAACTCCCGAGAGCGTTCCCATTTTTCAGATACCACATTCAAAAAAAAAGCTTGGAATTCGTTGCGCAAAAGCCAACCAAACATATAGCGGATCCAAATCTGGGGTCTAGCGATTACTATTTTTAACGACATTGTGAAAGTTCTGCCCAAGTCGCCCTCCACAAAAAAAAAAATCAATTAGCGGATAGTCTGCGATTCCAAAACATCGCTAGTGAATTGAAAACCAGCTCTCTCTCATGTACAAAAAGCCCCTGCGAATTGTTAGACCCTCAAAAAAAAAACAATCAATAAACAAATATCAAAAAGGCAATCACATCAACAAATATCAACAACAATAGCTCATGACTTACTTGCAATTGACACGACTCGAAAGAGGAAGAGCTTGGAACTTGTAGGCTAGCAAAATCTGCGGATGGAAAAGCTTCGGATAGCATTCGGCAAACTGAGAACGTTCCACGTGAGTTAATTCATCGGCAGTCATGAATGGAAATCTGCAAACAATACAAAGTAGTTACTTTTCAAGTCAAATCAAAGGTTGTGTAAGGGGACGCTTCAATTTGGAGTCAGACGAACTTTGGGTCGGCAAAGTGGATCGACTAGAATCGGACCTTTTAAGCTTTTTAAATCCTTCCCTTCAGGAATCGGTGTTTCGACCGAACTTGTGTGCATGGAGCTGAAGCGAAAACAGCGCTGTGTAGCAAATGTGGCAATTTTTGCTTTCAGATCTTTGTTGGCTCAATTTCGCAATAGTCCATTTCGAATGGAATTCCTTGATCCCTTATTTTCTCCGATTCTCAGCCCTCCAGCTCTCCCGATGTAGTTTGGTTCAACGTGAGTTGATTGATTCGGTTGACCGCCCTTGCTAGATCACTCTATGACCCGACCTAGGAAGCGCTCGATTATCACCTATGCCTGGACACCCATGTAACTTATCCATCGATCGTCGGCACACATCTGGGCAAATCTGGGAGCCATGGAAGCCTATTGAACCCTTCACAATACCATCGCTTCTTAACAGCAACGTTTCACTGCCGAACGCTCGGAGCATAAGGTGAGCGACTCATGTGTTTTGTCACCATTCCAATTGAAGCCAATCTGTGTTCGTAACGGCTGTTCGTAGTAGAGCCTCTTATGACCGCAGTATGACTCTTGATGAGCAACAGCCATCTGATTCCAGATGATCGCAAGTTCGCAAAAACTTATGTGGTCTCCACACCCTTCTGAACTAACCCACCGTGGCTTGCGTGAGGTACCATAGCGCCGAGCAGGGCATCAAATACGTCCGGAACTGAAGATTTCAGGTACGTGTATCCTACGGGTGTAATTCGTTTTTGTTTCATTTGGACAAAGTTTTGACTGCAAAACTAGTCCAGAAACGGGGAGGGAGAGGAGATCCTTGGGTACGGTAGACCTAAGGATCTCCTCTCCCTCCCCGTCATGTACACAAGGACATCACGAAATGCTACGAGTATCTAAAGGTAAGTACTATTGAGTCATATGGGATGGATAGATTCCATTTTCCATTTTTTCTCTTTTCCATTATTCTTTAAGATTTCCTCGCTAGACTTACTCCCTCGTATAAAATGTGAATAAGTAGTCCGAGATCACGAAAGAAGTGAAGAGATAAGCTTGGCTACCGCACCCATTGCGAGCCAACCGTACTCCAAAATTAAGTACACCCGGACTAGTTCTGCATCAAGCCCTGTATGAAGCGAGGTTGCTCTGAGCTTTTTCGACTTCGCAGAGGCCTTTTTTTACAATTGCTGTGTTTCTCACGATCATGAATGGCAAAAAAGAAGTAAACGAGTTCAGCTCGCTGTGCAAAGAAAATTGATGTACATTTCGGTTGGCACACATGAACCGGTTTGGAAGTGCTATTGGCATATTTGATTGACAGACAGAACATCGCGTTTGGATGCGCTTTTGAACAAGACTCCCCTTACTCCAGACTCAGTTCTTTGCAAGAGCCGCCTCTAGATAACTAAGCATTAGCTAGGATGATTGGTTCCACGCTGACGACAATACTGGCATGAGTGCTGCAAATCATGTAATCCAATAAATGACCTTTCAATCAAGGTCTCAAAAAAGTAAATATGTGGCGCATTATGCCTGCATCGAATCATTCATTGGAATAGAAGATAGTCCTTCCACTTACCGGGCGATAGAGGGATGGTAGCAAACGAGTTGAGAAAAAAAAGCCTCAACTTTCTCTTTTTAAATGTCCTGAGTGGATCTCACTGGACATACAGAATCCAATTCCTCTGGAAGTTCGTCGAGTTCCCCACTGTATTTTTCGGTTTTTTTTTTTCGTGAGATTTTCCTCGTAGAAAACCTTCTCTCATTTCATGTGCGGTCCAGCTGGCTCACTTACGATTATTAGGGTTCTGTGTTCACTACTTTTACTAATGTTTTATGCAAATCATCATAGCGCACCTAAGCGTGCAGTAATTGAACAAACAAGTAAATAAGAACCTGATATAAGGCAGTAACGACGAAAGTAGTGGGCTGGCAGTGGTACCTCTCCTTTCGGGATGATTCGGTGCTTGCAGCCATCGGATCACCGCTTCCCATAGACGGTATTCATCTATAAAAGCCTCATAGAAAGCTTAGACACCACGTTTGGAATACTAGGGAAATTTCCTGGATGTGTCGAACAGTAAGGACTTCAGTAGGAATGATTCTTCAAGCCTTTCAGATTGAACTTTTTATTACGTCCATGCCTTATCGTTTCGGCTCGTCTTCGCCTTCGTCAGAGGGGCGTCTTCTCAAGTTTTAGCCTACTTTTCGGTGCTTTCATGCTTCTTCAGCGCTGGCAACATTCTGTAGCGTTGTAAGAAGACATAGTGCTTTGGCACGGGCTAGCTTCCTGAAATGGCTTCCGACATTTGCCAGCCTTGTCAGAAAGAGCCTGAAAGCACGAAAGCGGTAACGTGGCCTTAATAAAGTTTGTTGTCAATTCTTGTGTTGGAGCTCATATTGTTTTGGACTATGCAGGTAGGGACTCGTCAGGATTTTACGCTGACGCATTCGGATTCCCAATACGCGTGTGGTAGCGAAGTATTCAAAAAGGCATGTGGAGACTAGTGGAAGCACCGAGCTTAACAAGATAGCAGCAGAGAAGACAGAAGAATATTTCGAAACCTTTAGTTGAGGTTTTCTTGCAAAAAAACCGCCCCCTTTTCTCTGTTAGCGAGACTTTCGCTATTTTGATTCCAGCAGTCACCTCACTCTCCCCGCACAGTTTCAGACCTTTTTCGGAATAGTGGCTGTGAAACTGTGTATGGGCAGCGTCATGTCGGCAAATAAGAGGCCCTGTTTCCGGCTCCCTACTTCGAGTCGGTAGGGTTGCTCGTATGCGCGACCGCGCGCTATCAAAACACTGAGCTTACTGATTGCGTCGCTCTGTCGAACTCCGTCTCCGTAAGTCATGAATAAAGTTATACGAGACTTGCGACGACGAGCTGGTTGCATTTGAGAATCTCGATCATTTTTGGTCTCGATCCAGCGCCAACCAGCTCTTCTCCCCCATTCCTCGGTGATCAGCAGTTCAAAATCTCGGGCGATTGCTTGAATGCACGCACGAATCAGCAGCTGCAACAATGGATTGAGTCGGGTCTGCCAAAGAGAGCCGTCACGTGTTGTGCACCGTTAACGTTATATAATGTGGTATTTCACGTTGGAACTACTGGACTGCGAATGTCACAGAAGCTTCAAAAAGGCTCTTACGAACCAAGGAGGAGGCTTGGTTATTGTTGGCACAGTTTCAGCAACGGTCAGATCTAATATCCTTATTTAGCCGTATAGTCCGAAAGATTGTCTGAAAAATACATAGTGGGCATAAGCATTCTTATGACTAACCAAAGGTGATAGAGACATGCTCAAGGCTTCAGTTCCACGAAGGTGGATATAAGTGCTCTCACAATTAACGTGTTGAGTTCTGAGGAAGGAAGGCTGTTCACTGCTGAAATATTAATGGGCATGTATCTTAGACTATATCAAGATATAGAGGTGCCTCTATGCAGGTCATGATCCTTCAGAATTGCCGTCTTCGCAAATCGAAAAAAGTAGTGGATTGCCACTGGTACTCTAACACAACACGAATTTTACCCCCCAGAATCTTACCCGGCTCCCGTATTTAGGTACGACTTGAAGTAGACTGGCACTGGCTTGATTAGGCAAAGTAGCGCAAAATTGGATCTTTCTTTAGCAACTGTGCTACTTTCCTCTATTCTAATACAATGTGTCCAGACTAATTTTGAACGCTCCTCCTCGACTAGTGCACAGCCTTCTTGAATGACGTTTTCTGGGACAGCACCTTTCGAGGCAAAGAGCATGGTAAATAGTGATGCCTATTGAAAGGATGAATGGGTAGTGGGGTGTCCATGTAGACGGTAGGAGCGTTATCATCGGCATAGCCAAGAGTGCCTCACAAGCCCCTCCGGCCTCTCGGGCACGCCCACCATCGGCACGTATAGCGGTGCCACGCTATCGCGCTTGAAATAGAACTTTTTCTTCCTGGGGTCCTTTTCTCGGTTTTGACTACTTTTCTATTTTTTATCTGTCCCCATTTGGCACATCAACTTTCACATTTGACCGGTATCACTGACTGCAAGTCAGTGATACCGTCCAAATGTGAAAGTAGATGTGCCAAATGGGGAGAGAAAGTATCTTCAAATGAGAATCTTACATTGTGGCAAGCGAAGTTTTCACTGGAGAGAGAGCCTGATGGCTTATCGGAAAAGACCATTAATTAGCTGAGCTCGATTCCAAAATAGTGCTCTCGTGTCCTGCTACATAGTGGCCCATCGCAGACTTTTTGTTATATTCGAACTATTGGATTCAGCACATTTCAACGGCAGAGTATGGTTTCGGTCGTAGGGAATGGAAGCAGTTCGAGGGCAGAAGTCGTTTCACTGCGAACCCAGCACTTACGATTAGATTGAAAGGAAGTGATGAACTCACTTGGTGATAGGCCTTAGTCGCGTATGAGAACCATATGCTGAACACATCCTTCAACGTGGACGATATGCGAAAGATTTCAAGATATGGCCGAAATTCGATGCAGACCTGAAGAGAGAATGACTTGTGCTAATTTTTTCTCCACCTTAGTTGTTGTCCACTCTTCAAATGATTATAGGTGTTGCCCCTGCTGGAACGCAAAAATTACCACAGATTGAACAGCTAGAAGGTGCTCTGAAAAAACGTGACAGCTGATCCAACCCCGTACTACTTTTTCACATCTTGTCTTTCATAGCCCTTCACCTTGTCACATTCACTGAAACTAGACGGCGAGTCCAGAAAAAACCCGCGAGTGGCATTTGTCATCACAGGATTTTCCGAAAGAGAAATCGGCTCACGACCTCACGATCATCCTTGTGCCATGATTCGGCAGAACTATTAGCATGAGGCTGTGCAGGACGCTTCTGCACATTTGAAGGACTACCGTAGAACCCCTTTTTGAAGAGCTGTCAACTGACGGGCATTCACAACCTGGTGGCCAAACGGCAAATCCAAAGGCCCGAGTAACCCCGCTGATGAACTGTGCCCTTCATTCTCTGCTCCCCAGCTGTCGGCTCGTATTACACGCCTGCATGAACACTTGTCTAAGAAAAAAGTGTTCTCGAACACACACTTAGCAACATGCAGTCTGGGTTTCCAATGGGACAGAACTATTCTCATGTGTGCAGGCCGCAAAGAGTTGTCGGAAATTGCGCGGAAGTGACGGCACAATGGAAAGATGCGCATGAAACGACCAGTTTGGCACCGATACAGTTCCCGTGAAAAGAATTCTGTGGATGTTGAAGTCCTTGAATCAGAGCAACCACTGAAGATCTCCATCCCAGGCTGATTTAAAGGAGATTCTACGATAAGAACGAGGAAGAAGAAGGGGAAAATTGCATAGTGGGAGACAGGCGGACCTCCTGAGGGTGCTGACCGACGCGCAATTGGCAGCGAAAGATTTGACCTCGGCGATCTAGCATGGCTCACTCTTGGCGCGGTTGGCGGGGTACGCCCACCGACTATCTAATCACTCGCCGCAGGTCTATACGTGGCGAGTGATTAGATAGCAGAGAGAGGGCACAGCGATGAGAGTCGCATCAATGCTCAAATCAACGGGCAAGGAAGGGGTCCCATTTCTCGGGTTCTGGGCCGTTTCTCATGGTTCTTCCTTCTTTCGTGTACCACTCACCATCCCTAGGTTAATTTGAAATGGGTTGCTTTTTCATCGTGAATTCTCCTTAAGCAAGATGAGGTCGTCATCGTCTTGACCTTCCTTAGAATGTTCTGCCCGTGGAAGGTATGGATATAGCTTCTCACTTTGCTTGGCCTGGGACTTATGGGGAGGGACCAACGGTCAACCGCCGTTGAGCAAAAGTCCACTGAGGTCGTACATGCCCTTATCAGTGCTGAAATCAGGCCAACTTTTGGGTTGATGGGAAGCCCCATCGATT
>MU882340.1:2372-17155 GCA_036418205.1 Ostertagia ostertagi
TAAATAACTGCGGAGATCTTAAGGTGACGCTTGTTGGCTCACTGATGTCTGGCACTTTGGTCTTATCAGTTCTCTAACCCCACCAGCAACTTATGGACAAGGACCGTTAAGCCAAGGCCCACACAAAAATCGCCGCACCAACTGCCGCGCGCGACGCTGCTCGCCGCGTGAGCGGCGTGACCTCATTAGCCGACGATTGAATTGACCGTCTCCCTAGTTCGTGCTATGTTCTCCTGAAATTTGCTCTTCTACATCTCAACTAGTAAGCTCTCTTTATTGCCACCTGTCACCACCACCCATGGAAACTTTGTCATTATTTGTCACTGTCGACCATGCCCCGTCATGGCAACAATCTATTGTTTTTCAGTGACATTTCCCTCGATATGCCACTCATGCTGCCATCGCTTTCCATTACGTATAACCCGTCCAAACCTATTTTATACAGGTCCAAGCAATCATTAGTCGTAGCGAGTGACGTAGCATACGTTGGCCACTCACACCCCTGAACGACCGCTTAGCGAATTGTGTACCTACGCAAGGGTGGGGAGGGGTGGTGAGCCAATGAAAAGAGTCGTCTTCTCTCCACTCTTACTTTTCTTCCTTTTGCTCAAACCGAATAATCGCCAACTGGAAAATCGAATTGATCACCACATTCCATTCTATCAAGAAATTTCATGATAGCCTTTGACACCGACGCCGTAAGAGTTTCTCACGGGAACATGACGCACGGTTCCAATGGTTTCAACTTATCATGAACATTACGACGTTATCTGAAGCGCTGATTGGACGGGGTCTAGCATAGCTGGAGCTAGTGCCTATAGAAGGTTTATTCTGTTCATCAGTTATCGGCTGAACAAATTATGTAGCAGCTTCAGAATGGAGCGATTATGTAGGCCTCCTTGAGCTCGACGGTGATGACAGATGACGTCATATTCTGGAGACGGTGAAAGCAGCGAGGGGCAGATTCTCCTTATGGCGAAACAACTATTGAATAATTGCAATAAAACTTCCGTCAATAGCGACACCGTGTATGACGAATGACGAAACGTTATGTTTGCTGATATGAGTCATAAGCCAAATGATTTTTCGCTTCATCTGTTTAATAATAGTTGGATTGCGCGAGAGACTTTTATAGCTGAGATGGGCGAAATCTGACAGAAGTTACTTAATCCCTTTTATCTAGAAGTAGATGAACCTTCCGTTCTAAAGCATACTTCACCAACATCCAGGTTGATCGCTTCCTACTGAGACAACCAGCGAGCCAGTCTGCCGAAGCATTCGCAGCCTTGAAGGGCTAGACGCGGGGACTTAAGGCTTGTCGGCTTTAGTCAAACTCTCCTGTTGGCAGCTATAGCCTCAAAGGTTAGGAAGTACAGTTACGGGCGTCTCTCAAGGCTTTTTTTGAAAACATTCAATTTGTCAGCAGAGGTCGGGTGGTAGTAAGCGAGCAGAGCTTCTAGATTGCCATATTTGTCAACCTGATGCTATATGAAAGTTGCAGAGGCTACGATGGCAAATTATTTTCGAGCTGGGTGATTCTACTTTGAATATAAATGAGTAGAATGAATGTCTGACAGATTTTGCCGTCTCGAAATCACCGTTGTGAGCGGCTGGATAAGACTTGACCGGATCTGTGAATAGCCTTATTAGTGTAATCACGATGCGGCTGTCTCCTTTTGGCGGAGACAGCCCACTTGCTAAAGAGAGCTTCGAAGAGTAACGTTCATCTGAATTAGGTTGTATTCTTTGTTTGCTAAAGCTTCTCGTTACTAACTTGTAGTGATGGCATAGGCGCTCCGTAGACACCTACTGTTTGCAGCTGTGTGGATTTACTATAGGTATAGTAAAATCCACTGTCTAATTGTAAGGTAAGGAAGCTCGTCTGCTACATGACAATGTTCGGCCACCTGTCGAGAAGGAAAACAGTAGGCAAAGCCGAGCCTTTAAAACAAAACAGAAATTTGGCCTTATTTTTGGCCTTATTACAACAACTGATTATTTGATGCAAAAAGACCAGCAGTTGGCAGACATAGCTTAGATATGGCTTTCCACCGCGATTGCTTTGAAGCCCGATCCCCTTCTCCGTCGAAGTGATTTCAAAGAACCTGATGACAGAGATGGAATTGAAGGGTATTATATAACAAGCCTCTAGTAGAATCAGTTTCCAAAGAAGCCATGGAGATGATTTACTACCCATCATCTTTTGAAATGTCACACTTAAGTTTCGCGTGAGTATTTGTTTGTAGAAAAACTGCTTCAGAAAGAAATGTTTGGTTGCTAGGAAAGTTCTTGCCGTTTCAGACAATGGATTTCAAATGTTCAATCTGATCTCCATCAGGCACAATGTTTTCTTTCGCAGAATAACAATTATAATCTACTTTACTTGCCAACATTTCGAGGATTTTGACACCCTGCAAGGAATACTGTCCCTCTACAGTACTTCCATCTGGGCTTGGAGAGGTGCGCCTGGTCAGAACGTGTAATAAGCAGCACAATCTTTTCCTCGTGCGGTTACTTCTTTGCAAAGTTTTGTTGACTCTATTCGTGATCGAATTATTTAGCCAAACTTCAGAGGCTATTGCGAAGATTTAAGTCTAACTTTCGCGTTACAATCCGAACGAAAACGGGTTCGTTACTATTGGATGAAAGGAGGTAGAAGATGTCAGACGTCTCTATGGAACCGGACTTTTTGCGGCATTCCTTTATCGACTATCCTGGATTTTTCAACCATCCTCAGCGATTTGAAACTCCAAATTAGAAATGCCCAACCAGTAAGGCCTTCTTGGCAATTCTAAGTGCATTTAATTCTGTCAACTCTTTGAGCTAGTTTTCACTCACGTTCGATATCCAACAACCACCGTCATCACCAACAAGGCCCTCGCCACCCCCACCCAAGCTTTCCAAACTATCGGTACATAGCAAATTCTTCGCAATTGTGAAGCACATCGAACAAATATCTATAAGCTGCTTCCGCTCCTTCCTGCCCTAATTCGAAATGGAAGAAGAAAATCGTGCGACTTCACTCGGTGAGCATCTCGGATTTAAAGCTTTGAAGAATTGACAGCAGTATGTAGCTTCTAAGCAATGCTGAAAGCACCACTGGATAGAGCAAAAATCGTGAATTTAATCAAAGATTAGAGCTTGGACCATCACAAATGGCAAGAACTTTCTTTACAACCTAATACTATTAGGTCGGTCGAAAAGTATCTGCCGTTTTTCACTCCGTGTGTTCCTCCTTCCTGTTCCTGTGCATTTTTTGGTGATTTCTTTTGCAGCTATTCAAACATTTTGGGTGTCATCTTGTAGAGGAAGATCAGCCCTTTCATATTCATACGAAGGTTCGAGGTGATTCCGAGAACATTTGTCGTTTTACCCTCCTTTTTAGGATAAGCAAAATCGTGATTTTCGATTGTTGCCACTTCATGTCTTCAAACTTGGAATAGACACGCCAGGGCCAGCTCGTAATATGGCGACTGCATTGAGAAGGAGTGCTGCTAGGAAACGCATAGCGCAAGATTAGCTCGGCAGGCTTGGGCCTGGAGAAATAAAGCTCGAAAGTGATGCGCGTAGTATAAGGAGTGCCCTCAATGTACGGGATTGTAAAAAAGGAAATGAAGCTTATCACTGATACCCAACTACAGGTGTGGTATTAGAGGTTGGGTCTCTAAAGGCACCGAACTCAGCCTGGTGGACGCTGTGAGAAAGCAGGAAAAATGTCGTCAATCTATTCATCGAATGAACCCCTGCTGGCACCTTGAATCAGTTGCGACGCGCGTGGAGGTGTGTGCTTGGACTCTTCTTGCAACAGTAAGAAACCGTTTTCAAGATGGGTAATTGTAGGGTGAGACCTACACTACCACCCATCTTGACTCCAAGAGTATGTTTCTGCACGCTAACAATGAAAGGGTTACTAAGTACACTGCGACGCATAATTATAGTTCCACCTACAAATTTCCCAAAAACTTGAATCTGGAGATGTTTTTGAAAAAGGCTCTACAGACAAATTGTGACACATGCAAATGCGAATCTGAATATTATCACGGAAATCCAGTTTGAGAAAGCAACAATTTTTTATCCTCATTTTTCGAAAATACCCGCTTTGCCTATGACGCAAAATCATAGTTCCACCTCATGTTTCTCCGCTGCATTTTGCTTTTACCCAATCAAATTTTGAAATTATTACCCATTCAAGTTCCTTAGCTTATAGCAAAGGCAAAACCGCTGTCAGACTTCCGTAAAAGGAAAATCCTAGCAAAAGAGACGCAGGAATTGTTGAAGTGTCAGCTCACGCTGGAATTTGTCGGGGTGACTTCATAACGAACAAATTTCTCAAGGATGCTACAGGATATGACTGGGAGGAACCCTGATTACTATCCGACCGAGATAAGCGCCGTATCGTGAGAAAATAGTACAAATTTATCCAGCCGGGTACGGAAGGGTCTCAATGGGCGTAGTTTCATGCGTTTTCCAATACGCTCGTGACAGTATATGTCTGGAAAAGAAATACACTTTTGTCAAAAGGAGTCATAGAGAAAAACGAGCCATTTTTCCTAGAAAGTTTCGCCAAGTCGATTGGAGACATTGACATTCTTTCATTTGTGATTAGGCCACTCCCTGTGGTCTAACACGCTCCAACTTTTGCCACACGGTGCGTGGTTTACCCACTCCGGAGTTTCACTCCCCTCCCCTAAGCTTAGTCTTAGGCGCTATAGGTGAGAAAGCTTAGAAAAGCAGAAAATATGCGTTAAACAGCACGAATGTCAAAAACGAGTGTCATATTCGTGATCAGGGCCCCAAATAACCCCTATACAGAAGTTTACAGCGAATTTGGTGATAATCAGTTGTGGCGCTGGCGCCAAATGGCGCCAATTTGGCGCCAGCGCCAAAAATGGATGTCATATTCGTGATCAGGACCCTCGATAACCCCCATAGCAAAAGTTTCAGCGAAAATTATTTTTTGACCCATCTCACCCCCACTGGGGTTGTAATAGTGCAATAGTGCCGTTTCTTGTATTCTAGGGTTGCAAAAGCGTCCAGTCATAATAAGTACTTGGAACTCTCTATCACGGCGCAGAGTATTTGATGTACACATGGTGTACATGCTTTTGTATCATCGAATTGATTCGTTCCTTTGATGCTTACAAGAAGCACACAACTAGAGGGGTCAGGCAAAAAACACGTTCGGGCCAATAAACAATATAAGCACAAAAGGTTTCACAATTAGGGCTGTTAGCCTTTACAAAAAGGTAGGCTAAAATATGATCGTTCTTGGTTTACTGCATATCAAGCGTAAAGTGGCTGCAATGTTACGTGATTATGAAATTTCGTAGTTCCTCGAGGAAACCGCTTCTACATTATGTTTCATATTTGTGACATGCTTTATCTCTATTCTCGCGGAAGACGATTGTGTTTCAGACTGCAGGTTTTTCTGATCATATGTAGTCTTTTTGTACTTTTCGTTTTCGTTCGGTTAGGCTGGTGTCAGAGTCCGCGATCCTTTGCGCGATTTTCGCGATTTTCGCGATTTTCGCGATTTGCGCGATTTTCGCGATTTTCGCGATTTGCGCGATTTTCGCGATTTGCGCGATTTTCGCGATTTGCGCGATTTTCGCGATTTGCGCGACGGGTCACGGAAATTACAAGTGCCCCATCCATACTGCAAGGTGTTCTCCAATCCCGCCGTCACTTCTGCTTGATGGTATGGTTTAAAGGCAAGATTCGGGATAAAATAGGTGTGGAAAAGCGTTCAGTTATGAAGCTAGAGGTGGGAGGTGGTCTGTAAAAGAGAAGGAAAGCAAACGAAACCACCGATTACGCCCCGTACAGAGACCTCCCCTATTTCAGCCACATTCCACCTTGGGATAGAGAAGAGGCGCGTTGGACGAGTTTCACGAACCTAACTCTAGTTGCTCCAGTGCCAATGACATTGGATCGCAATGGGACCGCTGCCTCAAATGCGCCCGCGCTTTTCAAGCAGCGCCACGTGGCAACCGACAGCGGAGGGTGGGGCTTGCGGACGAAGGTGTGAGTTGCGGGTCGGACGAGCTCCTTGCGCCTTTGTCGCGCACTTTCAAGCGGCAAAAGGGGCGCGACATCAACACTTGTCCGCCTGCCTACTACCCCCGGGATGGAACAGGCGAGCGCGCCTAATCGTGGAGCGTGCCTTTAATGGAGACTGCTCATGATTCCACTTGTTTCATATCCAGTGTTTCAATTGTTCAAATGGGGCACTTGCAATTTTTGTGATTGGTTTGGTTTGATTCCTGAAAAAAATAGGAACGATTCAAGAGCATTTCAATGAACTAATAGACATTGAACATGAAACAATTCCAATCTTTACTGCCAAGCAGAATTCGCAGCAGGATTAAACAACACCTCGCAGTATTCATCGGGCACTTCCAACTCCTGTGATCCATCGCAGGTTTCGCGAAAATCGCGAAGAGTGGATCGCGGACTCTGACACCAGCCTTAGCGATGTTTTTTTTTCTATTGTTTATTTTCTTCGTATACCCATAGCAGATGACATAATAGCATAACAAGATGACATTTGAACTCGTTCACTGGATTCTTGTCTGTATTTCGAGGACCAATGCATTATCGGCTGCGACTGCACTTTGAAGCCCTCTGTGGTTGTCAATGTGGCAATGGTTTTTCCACCGATCTTCCGCTCAAACCATGAATCTCTTATCAGTGACCACAATTATTTTCCTTCACTTTGGCTCCTTCCGCATCCGCAGTCCTTCACACAGAACGTGATCATAAAATTGTTGATTTCTTCACCATGATCAGTTTTCTTCACATAAATTATCTCATTTCTGTACCACCATTTTTCTTTACCCACATTATCATTGGCAGATGCATAGCCTAAAGGAATCTGTGATGCATCGATTGCCTGGCAGAATTGCTACTTTCTCTTTCGTAATGCTGACTTACTTGCGCACGTGCTCTGATGCTCTTCATGTCTGTAAGGAGAATCTAAAAGAAACATGATATCTTAGCACGCTTAAACTGAATCTTTGTCTAGAGCGAGAAGCAAAATAAGACAGCAGCTTTAAAGCGAGAGATTACGATAAAATTTCTGTGCAGCATGGAAGAACGAGCAGCACTTCAAGCAGTAGCTAGAGCCCAAAGGAATCGAGATGTGGCCTTTTTGTGACTAAAGGTGCGCTCGTTGCAGCGCCCTGGGGCTGCCAATCCTTTCTGAGCTCCGCCTCCGCCTGTGCTCCGCCCCTCAGCAGATCGCTGTTCGATTATCATTCTGATAAGGTATGCCACTTCGAGCGCGTATCCAATAACTTTCTCATGGAATGCTTTATCAATCAAGGTATGATCTCTGGTGGTATGATGGCAGCTATGGTTTAACGAGTGCCGACGACCTCTTAGTTGGTTGCCAACTCGTCCATTATCGGAGGTCAACGGGCAGAGGAAGTGGTCCCATTTTGCGCGTTTTTGACGGATTTCTTTGCTTTTTTCGCTACTAGGGCATTATTCAGCATCTCCACTTCCACTATGAACACAACAGAATCCTATCGTAATCTCTCGCTTTAGTATTGTTTTCGCTCGTCAATATGTTGAAACGTTCGATAGTACACTCGTTGCATGCGTATCTGTTATGCAAATATTACAACAATGGGCACTAAAAAGTGTAAATAGAGTGCGTAGCAATTTTCCTTTCCTTGCCTTCCCAATTCCTCCCAATTGAAGGAATCCGTCCTAGGAAAAATTTTGCATTCTTTCCCAACATGATATGTCAGTTGTGATCACTAGGAACAGCACACAAAGTTTCACGCATGAAGATTCGGTTTCCGAAGAGAAACAAACTTACAAAAACACACTCCATGGACAATCGAAGGGCGCGGAGCCAAAGGCGGGGCATGGAAAGAAGTTCCGCCTTATTGTTAGGGGTGGGGGCGGGGGCTACGTATGAGGCAGACGCAGTGAAAGAATCGGGTTAAAGCGTGCGATTTCGGAGAGTAGAGACAAATCGATCGATAGAATAGGATGCAGTAGAAGTGTGAGATGTTAATGCAATAAGTCAAAAGGCCAGAAAGAGTTTCTAGTGACGGCACTCCAAGAACCAAGTGGAAGCATTCCCGTCGCCATTTGTGACAGATGTCCGGCGGTACTTTGAACGCGTAGCAGCCCTTTCGATTTTTCGAATTTTTTACCAAAACAAATGCAATTTTTTGTTCTTTTCGTTCTTATCGTGGGAACAATGGTCCCAAGCCATTGAATTATGGTTGAGAAGGATCACGATTTTCCCGAGGAGGATTCCTCTAAAGATTTAGCCATCGATCGACAATAGAATGTTTCTGAGGCTATGAAAACCGTGCTAATCATGCAATAACAATACAACATGTAGAACAATTGGTCGTGCGTTCAAAAAATAATGTTGTGAGCTTGTTCTGCAACAGGTCTTTGGAGCCTTCGGTTTGCACAATTTTTTTGTTAGGTTGGTAACTTTGAAATGTCGCTTCCTTGTGTCCTTATTTCTTAGCTAAAACTCAACCTTATATTAGTGAGAACATTTATTCGATTCGAGAGCGATTCAGTGCGCATATTGCGAAATCTTAGGCGTCAGTGAGCGGATGTTCTTCGAGCCAAAACTTTTGCTCGAAGATGACTGATCAGAAAACATCGTCTGAGCGTATATTCAAGCAAGGAAAAACGGCCAACGAATCTCCACTCATTGTGTGCAAAACATTGAGCAGTAACACTTAGTCTCTGATGCACTTTCAGCTATGGTTTCAGCTCTTCCAAGACTGAGGTAAAGGACCTGAGGACGAAGATCGTGGATTTTGACCTCTAGCTCCAGATGACGGAGAAATAAAGAAAGCCAACGAATTGAGTCCTCGACAAACCGCACAAAACTTGCATGGAGATTCAGTTGTGTCAACAGAAAAATTTAAAAGTTCCTACGTGCGACTGTTAAGGCCTTTCAGGATAGAAAATGGGTTCGGCCTATTCTGAGCGACGCGAGCAAGCAGTACTGGTTGCCAATACTGGAACTTCGCTCCATAACTTCAAGAGGAAAAAGGTTCTTGACTTCGTGTTGACCGCATTTTACAAAGAGATGTTTCCCAATAACAACGCGAGAAGATATCCGTGGTTGGAAGCAGGACAGCTGAGGATGACTCCGAAACTGGACATCCATGAGAAAAATAAAGTCCTGCTTGTCCACTCTGCAGTATAAGGCTGGCCTATTATGGTGTGGTGATTGTTGATCAGACAGTTACAGCTGAACCCTTCGCACAACAGCTCGCAGGCGTGGACCGAGCTGTGCGTTGTTATAAAAAATATAAGGATAAAGCATTTGCCGTTGATCAATCCCTTTTTGGGATGCGGCACGCATTCTACTTCCATTTGTACATTCGTAGTGGCGTTTGAATGCGATGTGGCCTATACAATGACTTGCGGGGCCAGCCGATGTACAAGTCAGTGTTTTATCCTCCCAGACAAGTCTGGTACCAATTAACCGACCCCGGAGGGATGGAAGGCTTGGTTGGCCCGGGCGACTCACGACCCAGGATTTGATCCCCGGACCGCTCGCGTGGTAAGCGTGCCACTTGCCACTACACCACTTCCGCCCCTGCGTTGTTATGGTGGGGTAAATTCGGCCAATGTAAAACTATGCACGATAATGCAAGACCACATGTCGCGAAAATCACGCAACAAAAATCGAGGAGTTGGGCTAGGGACGTTCTACCTTCTGCGCCATATAGCATACATCTGGCGCCGTTGAGCAAGTAGCTTAGATCGATGCCATGTTCCTTAGCAGCAAATAAAGTCAGTAATCGCGACGACATCAAACTTGAGTACCTAACTTCTTCGAGTCGTACCTGAAAGAGTTCTACGAGGTAGACCTCCATGCTTTAATAAAAGGTGAAGAGTGAGATGACACACATAAAGGAAATAATTTAGGTTGATGTGCTTTTATATGGCTTTATACTTGAAATAATCGTTAATCAAAAACGACATTTCAATGCTACCAACTGATAGTTTGTGCGGGATAATGGATATTGGAGGATTGAGCTGCCGCATGGCGAGCGTTGCAACCCGCCAAATTTTTATCGAAATTTTGGAGCTCAGAAAACTTGTCTGCTCCCCGAAAGACACATATTTCCACATATTTCACACATTGACGACGGCCTAGGTCATAATTGGAATCCCATTTTTGCCCCCCATATGACCACTTCAATTCTTCTTCTTTTTATTGCCATAAAAATCTGAACAAAAAGACAAGGACAACTGAATACAAGAAAATTGTCAGCGTCCTTCATCCAAACCCTTACCACTCCTATGCTCAGTCTAGGGGCAAATTACAAGAGATAAGCCAAATCTGAAAAAGAATAATTACAAAATTCATCATATACATTGCGCATCTATCGAATTCCAAAACGGAGCGTAACCTCCCAATTGACTTGGCACCGTACTGGGATTTTTTTGACTGCTTCAAATTCTGTAAGAAGCCTGGGGCCGTAAGGTGTGCTTCCCTGAACAGGAGAGGGACCCCTTCCTGGTAAGGTATGCTCTCCCCGAAAACTCTCGGGGAAAGGCAATGCCACCGGTTCTCGGGGATGTCTCCCGGCCTGCATGTCAATCACGGGGACTCTCTGATTGCATGCCAATGGGGGAGATATCCCCGAGGTGGGTGTGGCCTCCTCCCCGAGATTTCTCGGGGAGAGATCCCTCTTCTGTTCGGGGAAGCATGCCTTACGGCTCCTGGTATTCAGCAGTGATAGATCAAAAGCAAGCTTAATAGTGCCATCGAAGACGACAAACGTGAGATTGCGTGGTTCAAAGGGGGCCGTCACGATGGCTGGAGGACGACATGGTTTAGATGACATTGAATTCTATGTATAACACGGATCAGTCGCCCGTTGGTCATAGTACAACGAGGGCGTGGCCGTCGGGGGGGGGGGGGGGGTGTACATGTAGGGACCAATTTCGTAATGCGTGGAGATCTTTACTAGTGTGGGTGATGCTTAATTCTTCAATGGACCTGTGTGAGAGCATTTCGTTGGCTGACATCGCAAAGGAAATGAAATGTTGGATAAATGTGTTTGAAGCTCGCAGCTCTTCCTTAGTCAAGCGATGTGCTGTCGCGACAGTAGGTGTTGGGTCTAGCTTTCCAGTGCTTCGTCAACACATTAGATCACAAAGCTACAGAGTGGCAATTTCAGACCCGGAGCCATCACGGTAGGCTGGTTCATATATGATTATCAGGGAAATAAAAGATCAAGGATTTGGTGTTCTTGGACCATTCATGTTATATAAGTAACCACTTTGGCGGATTGAGATTCGAAGGTTCAGAAGAAAATGCGGAAAAAGAAAGACCTGCATGTGAGTGAGTTTTCAGAACGAACAGAACCTTATTGAGTAAAAATCTTGTAATCTTGTAGGATGTTCACCTCTTCCCCATAGTACTAAATTTAAGGAGGACTGTAGCCAACAGAAAACGATGAAAACTTGCATGAGAGCGACAGAATGTACGGAACCGTCTGGATTGCTGGTTGATCTCTACAAATACAGTGTTTATTAGGGGGGTGAGGAGGTCGTATCGAGATTCTCCAAAAGGTGGGGGAAGTCGTAAAATCTTTGAAATCGGACCAACGTTACCGCTGACCCTGGCTATAATCCCTCAGTGGGTGGGACCGCGTCTCAACATCCATCCACCAAAGATTTTCAATGATGTCATCAAAAGCGCTCTACACCTTAGCCGTAGTGATCAATGCCTTTATAACGAGATCAATGGCAGATAGTCATTCGCAAGGGTTGCTATGGCAGATGGCTATATCTAAGCCACAATTTCATAATCTCGTAGTATTTTGCTAAACAAAATCAAATATCTCTCGAGTCTCTTGAGTCCGAGTAGCCCAATCTGATATTACAACATTGCCGACCGTATGTCATTCTTCTTTTTTGAATATTATTACTGTGCCCGATGAATAAGTCCTCAGAATTAGAAAGTCTCCTGAACTTGAATTCCAGGCATGGTCATCCGATTTCGGATCCGGAGGCTGATCCTTACTGCATCAGTTCTGATTTCATTGATTTTCTTCTACACTGCGTATCATTTATACTCAGCGAACCGAGTGCGCGAGAAGGCGATTCATACGAAAAAGGTGAGCTACCTTCGTTTGTTCTAATACCATTGCGTGTATTAAGAATACACAATGGAGTTCACCGTTTTGCCATTTTGGTAACGATATGGACTGCGCAACGTGCGTGTGGTCAGAATTTGAAAAGCAAGCCTTGCAGACTGGGTGAGAAGCGGTACACGAAGTAATCAACCGGGGAGGGGGGGGGGTACGGTCGTAATTGCCTTGATGGGGGGAAGGGGGACGTAGGCAAGGGAGTAAGCAACTGAAACAGTCCTGTCGCTATCATTCGCTCGTTGTCACTACAAAGTCAAAACGGCGTAAAGACAGTTACATCAGATTTGTGCGGAACAGAGATCCAAATTGAAGCTTGCCAGAAACTCGTATTTGTGCTCGTCAGAAGCTATGCTCGTGATGTTCCTGATAAGTTCGATGGGACAAGGAGGGAGTACTTCTATTGGCGAACAGGTTTATGGCCTACCGTGGAATCTTTTAGAGATTTCCACGACCTCCCCTTGCTTGTGCGGGGTTCTTGATACGACCCTCCCTACAAACGCGCATGTATGGAAACGTTCACATGACAATATCGCGTTTTGAAGGTCATAAATCCAACGCGACAAAGGAGCGCGTTTGCTGACTGGGGACAGGTGATGAACTGGGAACGTGGACCTGCAGTTTTCTAAAGGAGCACCTTTTCTGCCATAATTTGGGGATTCTGGAAAAGTAATGGCAGATTTGAAATCGACAGGTTTCATCTTCTACCAGCTGCTTTGGTTTTTTCAAACTATGTAAAGTGTATAAGTTATTGAGAGGGAAATCAAATCAATGAAATTGCACGTGCCTTCCTCGAGGGTCACAACTTTCTTCATATTGTGAGGTTTTGCGACGAGGTTTAAATCGTATAAACTCCAATTATTTTATCTGAAAAAAATCTCTGAATATTCCCTGAATGTTTATTGAGTGAAAAATTAGCATGTTGGCACTTTTTTCCCCTGCACATGCGAGCTTCTAACCTTTAAAGGGATTATACCTTCCTTCAAATTCATCATTTTGGAAAGCTGAAGTCAGCATGACAAACTTCATGGTCCATGTTTTCTAAAAAGTACGTCGCAACTTTTTTGAAAATATTCATCGATTCAAAAATTAGTTCCGTTGGGACTTTTTGGGGAGTAGAACTATTTTTGAAACCGCGACTTTTCAACCTTCAAACGATCATAACTTTCTTCAAACTCATTGTTTGGAAAGCTGAAGCCAGTATGACAAACTTCAGACTTCAAGCTTTCTGAAAAGTGATGAAACTTATTCAAACCACCACCCAAGTCACCGAAAAATAAAAGAATTAGCCTCACTGGGACTTTTTCTTGGGAGATGCAAATCATTTTCTTGAAAACGCGGTTTTTTTAGGTTTCAATTGTCATAACTTCCTTCAAAACTGATTTTGTGTAAAACTTTGAGTGTGTTAGAAAACTACGAGTATGCGCTTTCAAAATTCACTAAGCGTTTGTGGAAATCCTGTTTCCAAAAAAATTTCTCTTGTAAAAATTTTCTTTTTCTTCGTTAAGTCCACTCTTAATAGCACTGCAAATTTTTTCGTCTCAGTCACTCCAGAAACATCCTAATTCTTCTGAAACACTTTTTCGTCTCTGATATTCGAATTTAACGCGCATTGCACTTATCGTCCCAGCTATAGTGTGCGCCGCGCCTGCGCTGTGCTTCTAATTAGCTGATGCATTTCAAAGTCGGAGGGCGGAAGTGGTGTAGTGGCAAGTGGCACGCTTACCACGCGAGCGGTCCGGGGATCAAATCCTGGGTCGTGAGTCGCCCGGGCCAACCAAGCCTTCCATCCCTCCGGGGTCGGTTAATTGGTACCAGACTTGTCTGGGAGGATAAAAACACTGACTTGTACATCGGCTGGCCCCCGCAAGTCATTGTATAGGCCACATCGCATTCAAACGCCACTACGAATGTACAAATGGAAGTAGAATGCGTGCCGCATCCCAAAAAGGGATTGATCAACGGCAAATGCTTTATCCTTTATCCTTTATTTAAATTATTTTCCACCGCGGTTACCGATTCCTCTTGCCAGCCCTAGTGGAACAAGTACGACGACCTCCCTCGCTGGGGACATTTTTTTCCATTTTCGATTTGGCCATTTTCATTTGTTGCCCTTTTTAACTGGAACACATGCGAAATTGATCATAGGAATCCTAGGTTCCTGACAAATTCCTGCCTTCGCGTCTCTGACTTCTATTTTATCTTCTGATGTTAGGAAGTCCCGTTCTCCGCATGCTTTAAAGTCATGACTTAGCATACTCTGAACAGAATATTTTCTATTTCGAATTCCTTTCCGTTTGAGATAGCTGACAAATAGGCACTCTCGTTTGAGGTGCACAGTCTGTTGACTACCCAACTCGTTATTTCTATAACCGTAAATATTTTAGGGTCATAGTATCCTCTACTATAAAGCGCTTCGTCTGTCGTCTGTCTGTCTGTCTGTATGTCTGTCACGAAATTCCCTAGCTCCTCGGGATCCGCCTGGAGGGACCGGGTCAAGTGTGGGACGGGTGGGCAAGGTCTCTCACGAAGTACAAAACACACATCAGCTAAGCGGAGCCCCGCCCACAGTGGGCGTGGCGTGCGTCGACATGAAGTTGTACCTGACGACCGAGATTTCATATTCTC
>MU882347.1:0-15178 GCA_036418205.1 Ostertagia ostertagi
TTTTCCTGTTATGAGCTGGTATACTAGTATGCAAAGCGCATTTCCTTCGTGCGTTGGTTCCTTGTCAAAGTGTGTCGAAGTGACTATAGACCAATAGTTGTTCTGTGTTATGATGCCGGTACGAAAGCAATCGGTGATCATTCTCCAATATTTGTTAATCAATCGCATAATGAACCCTTCGGATCTTCCGTTACTTTAGCAGGCTCTATGGCGTTCTTGTTGCCGTAGTTTTTCATAAGGGTCATGCATCCGTTTGTCAAAGGAGGGTACCTACCTGTGTTCCTGGAAGGGAAAAGGTTGCGAGGGCCTATGATATATGTATATTTATAAAAACTGAGAGCTTTGCCTGCCTCAGAACAGGATTAGTAGGTGCGAAACGCCTTGAATTGATGTCTGAAGCGTCAACCGCTGTTTCTTTTCTGTCTCACCTGGGGCCGGATTCAATCCTTCCCCCAAGGGGTTGGGGGACGAAAATCCCTTTAAATTTTCTCTGTCTTCCCAACTGGGATTGTCCTGATAAAGGGCCTACATTTAATGCATGTATGTAGGTCAAAGGAAAAGGGCTTACCACGCGAGCGGTCCGGGGATCAAATCCTGGGTCGTGAGTCGCCCGGGCCAACCAAGCCTTCCATCCCTCCGGGGTCGGTTAATTGGTACCAGACTTGTCTGGGAGGATAAAAACACTGACTTGTACATCGGCTGGCCCCGCAAGTCATTGTATAGGCCACATCGCATTCAAACGCCACTACGAATGTACAAATGGAAGTAGAATGCGTGCCGCATCCCTTGAATTCGGCCCCTGGGGCAAAATGTGTTCCACAACTCGGCGTCCTTGTGAGAACGCACGATATGTATCATATGTTATATCTAGTAGAAAATATACCAGGCTCTGGTTCTTTCTCAAAGTCTAGCTTAGGGGGTGTTACCACAGCGAAATACTGGGTATTTTCGTACAACGACCATTGCTGTGAATTTGTATGGCTCAAATTCAACGATTTTTGTTCATTCCCTACAGTTTTGAATCAATTTTCCACAATGCTATTGAAACAGAATCAAACCATCTTATATTTTCGCGCAAGCTCTTCACGACTGCAAATGCATTTCAGCATGTCTTCGCATTCAAGTGAATGAGGAAACAAGTCCGAGTTCGCCCACATTTCTCCCGAACGAGCTTTTGCCGATTTCATATTTGCCCACGTTGTTCTTCATCTTGTTGTTGCAAATTTCTTGGGTTAATTTTATTGTTATATTGGATTATTCCCACGAGTAAAAAAATCTGTGACTTTAAGTAATTTATTCAAGGCTGTTTATGGATTTGTTCTGCTATTGTACTTTCAATAGATTGATTTGTTGGTTATGTCAAATTTCGTTGTTACTTCTTTAGGTTTACTTGGTTGATATAGCTGTCTTGCTTTCCATTCTCTGCTGGTTTAAATTGGAGATAAATCATTTATCAGGATGTGTAGTTTGATATTATGCGTTCGAACGCAGTGCTTTACTGTATCTATTTTACAGTATCTCTAAGTCTCTTTGTTGAGATTTGCGTTTGTGTCATATTCAGAGCTCAGCTCATTACAAGTTTCTTCAGAGCCGACAAGATGTACATGAATCCGATGCGCCTCATCAAAAATTCAATCATGAAGCCCGCTTAGTAAGTCTCTTTTTTTCTCTTGAAATTGCTCTTCAATTTTCTTTCCAAGTCTCCCTATTTGGAGTTCCCTCGGCTCTAATGAGGACCAGGAGTGGCTGCATTAACGTCTCCTCGCTGTAGTCTATCTCGTTATGGCTTTTTTCATTACACACTCCTAAATTTGAAATGGAAAATACATGATCCTAGCTTCACTAGAATCATGCTCCTCGCTTATTCTATTCTTCGACAAGAACTGGTGGTGGACTTTTTTGGCGTTATAAAAATTGTATTAATTGACCGAGTGTTATTGCTAGTGTAGACTACGCATTCGAATTTCACCCAAATAATGAGGAAAAGCTGTAACGTATGCCGGTGAGAGTTAATATTGCTCAGCAAAATGGAACACCTTATGGGAGAAGAGTGTTTTTCCTTTAATGATTATTCTAACCTTAATTCAGTAGTACTATAATGTCATTGCTAAAGAAAATCCCAAACATATTCCTTTTCAATCAGTGTGAACTTCTTCTCCGACTCTTTGTTCCTAAAGTAAAAAAAAACTGAGTTACTGACCTTCATTATTAAGCGAAAGGGGAGTTCCCCAGAAACTTGGTGATGTAGAAGGCTCCCCTGGCTCCAAAGTGTCGCATGATGCGGCTTTGTTCTTTCGTCGTGAAAACTGCATCCTTCCCATGTGGGACGCGAGGATCGTTCCCCTATGTGCTCAGAAGGAAGTGTGTAGTCTAATTTTCAACATGTAACGATGATTCAATAGTACAAGATGGCAGATGAATTGCGGACAGTCTCTTTTTCATTGTTTGGTTGAGCTTAGAATCTACAGTAGTGCTTTCAGCAGGTTTTGTGTATTGACTGACTCATTGCCAGTCATCATTATGTAAATATTTGCAAACAAGTGGTCAGTCACAAAAAGTGCGTTACTGTTATGTAATTGAAACGAGTAATCGCCGCAGTCATACAGCACCCACGGCTGTTCCGAAATCGTGGAACTTCGTTTCCAACATGTCAAGGATTAGGTGGGTGTAGGCTCGGTGGCTGCGCAATTGCGACAGCGTGGTGGCCGTTTGCTACACAATTGCCGAAAGGAGCGTATCGTTATTGCTCTCTATGGCTTGCGTTGGGTACGTTTCGGTGCTCAGGTCGCGACGCGGCTACACCACGCTCAGCGATGTTCAATGAGTATAAGTTATCCGGAAGTATATTAGTAGTAAGTTCCGCAAGTGATTATAAATGGCAGAGTAGTAGAAAATTTCACTAGCCCACGCTGTAGAGAACATTAAAAGTATCCTTGAGCTGACTGTATAAGTGGAAACATGTTGCGGTCCGGTTTCTTTAACGTTCATGTTCTATTTCTTTTTTATAATGTTGTTATGTGGATAAACAGAAAACAGGTTTGATTTGTAAGTTTCTTAAGGTTGAAACTTCTGCTAACTGAGCATATTTTTTCATAAGGGAGAATATGTGGTTTAATTAAATATTGGAGTGCTGTGGATCTAGAATAATCAAAAATTCGGAGAAGTCCTGTAGCCACGACATAAAGGTCTTAGTTATATTGGGTTGGAGCATAATATCGTAGCGCTTGTATTTTTCATTTCTTCACACAAACATTTGAAGCAAAAAATA
This sequence comes from Ostertagia ostertagi, assembly GCA_036418205.1. Lineage (NCBI taxonomy): Eukaryota > Metazoa > Nematoda > Chromadorea > Rhabditida > Trichostrongylidae > Ostertagia > Ostertagia ostertagi. Next base: position 3,269 of record MU882347.1, read on the forward strand.
AAAACATAAAACTAATCAGTGGTCTTCGCTTCGTCATTATTTACAACTTTGATTGCATTTCGCAAGAGATCACCGGATGTATAGAAGTTTTAAAAATATATTTGAGCTCGTTTTCGAGAGGTTTATGTATTCTATTTGTAACGAACGAATACTTGTTCCAATTTGAGCGAAAAAAAGGTAGTCGGTTCAGAGGCAAGGTTGGATTGAGGGACAATTGAGCTCAAAACACAAATTTCTTATGTAAACAGAATAGCAGCTGTCGAAACGCCGACTTTTGCCGTCTGGATTTTCCAAATTCTAAGCTCATCACGGGGCGGAAGTGGTGTAGTGACAAGTGGCGCGCTTACCACGCGAGCGGTCCGGGGATCAAATCCTGGGTCGTGAGTCGCCCGGGCCAACCAAGCCTTCCATCCCTCCGGGGTCGGTTAATTGGTACCAGACTTGTCTGGGAGGATAAAAACACTGACTTGAACGGCTGGCCCCGCAAGTCATTGTATAGGCCACATCGCATTCAAACGCCACTACGAATGTACAAATGGAAGTAGAATGCGTGCCGCATCCCAAAAAGGGATTGATCAACGGCAAATGCTTTATCCTTTATCCTTTAAGCTCCATACCTAAGTACAGCTAAACGTTGAAGAAAATGACAACTAGTTTGGAGAAAGAAATCTAGCGGGAAGAGTACTGCCAAGAGCTATGAACAGTTTTTCAGGTTATACTTGTACTGACTGAATTTATACGCTCGGAAAACCGCTACGATATTGTGCTCCAACCCAATACTTTGCTTTCATGCCCATGAAAATAATTATGTACTTGTCGTTTACACACATGTTACGGTAGGGTTGTGGATAATACAAGAAAAAATCAGAAAGGAATTTGCGCATGTGCTCATGAATAGCGTGAAGAATGTTTTTAAGCGATGAATCACGTTTAGTAACTAGAACAAGATCCTTCTTCCTTAGATTTTTTTTACAATAACTGATCAAGTTTCCTTTGCCTTTTTTTTGTTCACTGCTCTGCATTTTTCACAAGGTTTATTTGAATGAGATCCTATAATTTTTTTCCCACACATTGCTCCCAGGACTCAACGATTGAGTCTTTGATTTCGTCTACAGCGCGCCGATACATCTAATTTCTCATTTTTGATGTGCGGAGGTGTAAGCTCTTCAAAAGCGAAACCACTCTTTTGCTACGCCTTCGTCCAGAAATATTGATTGTGGACTTAGACTGCGTAATTTGTCTACGCCTTGTCTTTTGTTGGTTGCCCAGGTGACCTCAAATGGCCATTGAGTGTCATCGGCCATTTACGACACTCGTGCTTACGAATTGAATTTCAGTTATCCTACGTACGGAGCATATGGAGTATCCGCATTCATCATGGCAATATACTTCTGCGAATGGAAGCAAGTCGGCCAGTATATTCCCCTCTGGGGCAGACGATATCCTGCTGATTAGAATCTCATGATAGATAATTTGTGTAGTGGAAGCTGTAGGATTGCAGGCTGTGAATATTTTACTCGTGATAAAAATTAGTGCAGCACGTGTAGTTTATTGAATGTGAAGTTAAAGCATACACTAATTTTCCTTTGATTATGTGTTTCCGGTGGTATTACGGTTTTTTGTGTGACCTCATTTGCTACTCGTTTTCCAATGTGCCTTTAGGAATCGATTTGGTGAGTCATAATTAGAAGGGCCATAGTTTGAGTGGTAAATTAGGGAAGGGCCGTAGTGACTCATAGTCTCCAATTTCAGGGACGAATCTCGATCACCACTGTCGCCTTTAGTAAAACCAGTTTTTCATAGATTAGAGAACGGTGTATGGTCGGCAATTGCGAAATGCGCCCTATAGTAGTTACTCATCTCTCATCTCTCAGCTGCTCGCCTCACAGTGTCAACAGAGGACCTGTTTAAGCACCAGTCACCAACTAATTTCGAAAACATCGTCGTTTACCTCGTGGCGACCAAGCGTTGTTGTTTAGCTTTTTCATATTTTTTCCTAGACTCACCTTTTTTAGACCATGTTTAAGTTCGTGTTACGGTTGTCTGATACGGCACAAGCTGATGCCTTGTTCTCAGAAGCATACGCCTGCCTTGATCAGGGACTCTGCTATGAGGAGGACAATGACAGGGTTTGTTTTGTTTTGATCTTTCAGCTCTTTTCGAAATTTTCTGTGATGAATTTCTTTTTGTTTCCACACATATGTCGGTTTTCCTCCTCCGTCCACAATTACGGGAAAACTTGAGCTGGACTACCCATTGTAAAGGTATTGTCCTCGTTCTCGCCTCTCCTCATAGGTTATTAACATCGATAGCGTAGTACTTAAGCGAAGTTAATTTTTTACACTGTGCTAGTAAAGTAAGGTCCTTCACTCGGTTCTTGATCGTCAGTTATTTCGATTGGTGTCAATGCGTGGGCAGTACCAAGTAGCGCCACTTACCGCATTGGTAACGTAGTGGTATGCGGCTATGTCCCATCGTATCCTGCCAGAGTTCACCAAGTGCGATCGTTGGAGCTGTCCAGCAATACGAAACTTGTCTGGGATCAAAACATTGACTTAAATCGACCGTAAGCCAAGTAGAAGTCAAGTGACGCCACCATTTAGAACGAAAGTAATAGATTGCTATCAGTCAAAATCAGATTCCCACTCATTAGCATAATGAGGCGAATAATCGAAGTATTTTAAAAGGCTCCAGTAGAAAAATGAGCTGGGCTACGCTCACTCGCAAACCCCGAACAGTCCAAAATTCGGTCCACCCGAGTGATAGTTCGTGACTTAGTTTTGTTTTTTGCGATTTCAGTAGCTACCTTTTTTTTGAGAAACCCTGAAATGTTTAGGTAAATGCTGCATCAATGTACGAGCGTGCGCTCAATCTTATTGCGGAAGCAGAGAAATCGAAGAATGCAAAAAAGAGTGAACTATACAAGCATCTTATGGAAGCGAAGCCCAGTGCAGCTCATCGGTACGATTCTGTCCTCTGTTTTTTTTTCAATCTCCTAAAATGGTCCTCTACAGATTAAAAGTTTTGGAAAAGGAAATCGCCGAAAACAGATCGGAGAAAGTTGGAGGTGTTGATGACGAGAAACATGAGAAGGTTAGAGGGCTCGAATATTCTTTTTTGTGTATTCTCTTATCTTATCAGTATGTTTTAAGTGCTTCGTATAACTTCCCCATTATTCATGTATACCTTTATTTTGCGCTTGCTCAACTACCAGTCTATTTATTTCATTATGCAGGCGAAATCTGAACTTCGAGATTGCTTGGAGGGAGTTGGGGATGCTGAGGCTGACGTTATTTTCTCCATTCCGGATGGGGTTCAGCTTTTCAGTATAGATGTGAGTCATTTTTTTAGATCACGCTTACCATAACTTATGCACAAAGTGAATGGGTTTAATATCGAGTTGAAAATCAGTTAGCTCACTTTCAAGGGAGATGAAACTACAGTACCAACATATCCAACGTCCTTGCAAATTCTTCGTTTCAATGCGACCGATCCAACATCAAAGCTCCCACGAGCTCCAGCTGATGCCTTGATACAGGTGATTACAAATATAATTATCATTTGTCGATCTTCATTAAAATTCTCATGCTCACACTTGGTTCATTGACGAGGTATTTCTGTTCCTGGGTGTCTTCGATCTGTTTTTTTTTTGAGCTACAATTTCTTTTATTAAAGCTGGGTACAGGTTGGGTATTGAACAAGAAGTTATAACTGACTCCCTTTTTTTCTTCCCTCTCAAAGCCACAACCTCAGATCAAATCGATGGGGCACTAACTAATCCCTTCTCTTCCCCTCGAAAGGAGCGAGAGGCGCGGCCGGACGAGTCGCCCGTACTTGCTTGCTCCACTCCACTAACCCGCGCGTATTGTCACGACGACATCGCCTGTTTTGGCATTTTGCACCGCGTGGGACCAGAGCGATTTTGCGAGCGCCGCCGCCGCACACCAAATCCATGGATTTTGAGCTGTAAATACGCAACTTAGAGATGCGATGAAGTGTTTTCAATAATGTTCGATCTGTCTAACTTATCGGGAGTTACAGTAATGGAAGTTTGACCGAAATGACGTGTTAAGGCCATGAAAAGGCAAATTTTACTTACTTTCCCTTTAGTGGTTCCAAAATTAATTTGGACGTGGTTGTTTCAGTAAAAACACATATCTTCCCATACGTTTGTATTCGCTTCTATTATTCCTTTTTATCAACATGTTTACGTTAATGAAAAGAAAACGAGGAATGAACTGAACAGACATATCCGTAAGGTCTGGAAAACCTCTGCCAAACTAAAGAATATTTGGCCTTTCTGTGAGCCATGTGGTTTTAAGTATGCTAATGTATGGCCTATAGAATACAAAGACCTTAGGAATAAGTCGCGCAAGCGCAAGAAAAAGGGATGACTTGGGTGGGACGCGTTACCGCGTCACAATGTCCCACGAGGTGCGCAAAGTGGGACGCGTTACCGCGTCACGCTGTCGTCAACGTGTTAATCAGCCGCCATGCGCCATGCTGTGTATTACGAGGTGTGCGTGAGGTTGTTCGTTCATAAGTTCACATTAGTCGCCATCAGATCTTTCGTAAGGTCCAGTGTCATTGTCGTGTACCTTCGAGCTGCGACAGCGGCACATGTGTGACACCCGCGGGCTACCCTATCCACTTGCAGAATAGATTCTTCAAACAACCTCATCTAGGGTTGTTGCTTCAAACAAATGCTATCCTACTTCTGCTAGATCTTGCGCGATTCCAGCTCAATATTTGATCAAAACCCTTCTGGTACATTTAATTTCTGATCGTGTCTTATAAGGAGTGGTCTTCAAATCGCTATAGAGCCGTGAGTGGGAAGAGTCGAGGTAAATCTGTAGGATCAGAAAAATCAGTCTCAAATATGGATACTATAGGCTGCTATGAGTACTCCCTAAGAAATTTGTCAGCAGTTAAAGTTGGCAAGATATGCAGCAGCAAAGTAGTTGTGGCGACACTCCTGGCTAAATTGATTACGGAGGTCTCCTATTTCGTGTGTCGTGGGAAGTTAAGCCTCTCTGGTTAGTTGTACACACAGTTTCATTTCAGGTTGGACCATGGGTCTACCCTTTGGTGACAGGAAAGACTCCTGTCCTACACAACGACTTTGGCGCATATGTTGTTCCAAATCCGACTCAAGATCACCCAAGTGAGCTCTTCTTTTTCACTTAGAATGCATTTATAGGTTGTGCGGTGCACTCCTTTTGTGAGAAGAGTTTGAGGTCGACCGAATTTTTGTGAATACTGTTTGAGGCCCCAATTTCCCTTCGAAATAGTATTCTTCTAGACGGGAGCCCAATTTCCCTTCGAAATAGTTTCTTCTAGACAAGGTCTTTGGTTTTTTAAACGTTTGCTTGGGGGGGGTGGGCGTGGATATGAGGCTGTGGTTAGTGGTTTAGTGTAGCTATTGTTAGGACTAAACATAAGCTAGAAACGGCAGCAAAGAATGTTTGGCATGCTCATAAGGTTCGGGTTTGTTGTAGCACGGCCGTATTGCCCTTTATGCCTATGACGGTGTGGGTCGCTAAGACAAAAGCGGTGTTCTCGCTTTCCGCAGCGCAGAACTTTTTCGCTGTCCAGCCAGGACCAGGACGGGAAAGTTTCGCACTGTGAACAGCGGAAAAGTCGCATTCTATTCTAGCGACTCACACTGCCTATGACATTGCCTGAGTTCTCTTACTCGAAGCAATCTATAAAAATAATATGTTCAGTGACAAAGCAACTCAACAATTCGTTTTAGACTTGGCCGTCGCTATAATTTTACCGGCTGATGCAGGACCTCAGGTTGAAGAGGAATTCCGTCAGGTAAAGACAAGCACTTGCATGCGTAGGCAGTTCGATTTCTTGATGTTTTCAGATTTTGGGACAATTTGCTGATGTGCGGGATCAAGATCTGAAGAAAGAGCTTTCAGAGGAAGACAGTAAACATATCAGCAAAAAGATCGCGAAATTACTAATCACGGCGTTCGTTCTCATGTTCTTATGAAATGTTGAAAGCTTGCTAGTAAGAGCATTTCGTAAAGCAGTTACTTCTATTCAAGAAGAGATTTGCGTCAAAATGCACTTTTAGATGATGTAAAATGATATGAATTTCAGTAGCTTTCTAATCAACACATTACGTACTCTTCGTTACATTTTAAAAGCATAGCCTCGCTGAGACAACCATCACACCTCGCGACGGACAAGCGATTAGGCGATGTAGCGACGCTCCAATCACTTCTCGCGTCGCTTGCCAATTGCTCGGCAAGAGGGATTGTCAGTAGCTGCTGCGATCGATATGCAGCCGACCGCGACGTGGCGGTGCGAATCCTCACGTCCTTTAGGCGACGTCTAGTCGGCGACGGACACGATGGATCGCTCCGCTTTGTCGTCGTCGTACTATGACGTCGTTTACGCACAGTGGCGAGATTGCACAATCGCTTGTCAATTCTCACGGAGAGCGATGGACTCGTCGCCGTTCATAGTGGATGGACTGTTTCCCCCCCCCCCCCCCCCCCCCCCCCGCCCCGCCCGCAGGCGGTCCATAGTGGTACTTCGAGATTTATAAATTGTTAATTTTATCTTTACAGAGAGTTTGAAGGTTATTTTTATTCCAAACAAAGTTGCCAGGTCTGTTTTGTTTTTCAATTTTTCTTACATGTACTTCGCCGTGAGTCTCAGTGGTTCTGTAGTGAGAGTTCTGAAATTTTATGCACATTGTCTTGAGGTGCATCTCTGGCGTGAATCTTCAGTTTGTCGGCGGTATTCCTGTGTGAGTTTTTTTTTTCTTCCAGTAATGGAAGCATTGCAGGTGGAGAGCGTGTAGCTTGGGGAGTGGAAACACAGCGGCTGTAAAAGTGACGTCATACTTGGACGACAAGGGAGAGAAGTGAGTTATCGTAGTTGGACGCCATTTTCGGTAATTTGCTTCTAAAATTCTGTACTATATATTTTCAACCTGATTGGCTCTTCCCGGGGAAGCGAAATAAGAAACACTCCCTATATCCATTATTTTTATATATTTTTTATTTTGTTGACTGTTGGCACAGTCAACATGAGCACCACATAGGAAAAGCAATGGAACGACAAAAGAGCTACACTTGGGAACAGCATTTGTATTAAAAAGCGGACAGTGTTTATTTCGAATATTTTGTGTCCTCCTATTTAAATGAGGGGGGGGTTAGTTACGTGAGAGTTCAGACTATTTGCTTGCTAATCTTTCCACTTGTGACACCACCTTGGAGTTGTATGATCACAAAGAGCTTGGTTCACCTATGTAGTGAGAATGGAAGACAAAAAAGGTTTGCTTGGGATCAAAGTAGCAGGAAAAGCGAAGAGATGTAACTAAAATCCTGCGTCGTCGTTTTTTTCAGAATGTTTATTAATCTTGTCTGTGAGGCAGGTATGTTGAATTTTGCTTTGCAAACTCCATTTCCTTCTTACAGGTATCGAGCTGGCCTGGCTCCACCGAGAGCCCTATGACCATTAACCCGGCTCTTAAAGGAAGTTTAGTTTACATGCACAAAGGATCAAAACTTGTGGCCAAATGCACTCGATATTTGCGTGAGTTCCATACGCTTCTACTTCTTTGTTTGTCCGAAGTACGCAAGGCGCGTTGGAATTGTTTTAATTCCAATCTCCAAAGCATTTGTTTTGCCCTGTTCCTATTCTTAGAGTTTTCTAAGTTTGAGTTTAGTGTTTCTTCGTAAGTGTTTGATGTCAAGCGTCAACTAAGAACCGTAATTAAAATGTTAGCTCTATATACTAGGGAGGGGGTAGTGTAGTGACAATTTTGCGCACCTTCCCTAGCGCGGCTGGTGGGATCAATCTGAATTGATAACAAATATGTCGATTAACGATGATAGAAGAGCCAAAAACCAATTCATCACCTTCGAGTGAGAAATAGTCAGTATCTTTTGACTGAGCTTGTATACACCGGATCGCGTATAAGCGCCACTTACGATTCTGAATGGAAGTAAACTCGTGGCGCATGCCGGAAAGGGATTGATCGGCGCAAGATCCTCTATCTTTTCCGTTAATATGAAATGACTAGGTGTCTCTTCCAAATCATGGAAGGATCGCATCTGAACAGTTTCTGTCTTCATTTTGACGATAAATCCATTTCAGTGGATAAAATAGGTGACGCTGGAATAGCTATTGGGCGATCATTAGCATCTGGTGCAGAAAGGACGTTGGGTAAAGGCAGTGGTGGTGGACTCGTGACGGGCACAATATGTGAGTTTGTTACCTCTCTGTGCTTCCTGTGATGGTCATATTTCCACAACTTTGTTTTAGCTGTGATAGGAGGCGGTATTGTGGGTGTGAGCACTGTATGGATGGCACTTGAGGACAACAGTCGTACGCTTTGCCGGAATATTGCTGATCAGACGGTTCGGAATGTGAAGATAAAGTGTGTTTGTTTGATTCGCTGAGATGTTCAGGCTCTGCATATGTGGAAGTCCTGCTCAACATGATTTCCTGTCAGATGTTACTTTTGAAGGTACGGAGATGAAGCATCGGAAGCAGCTCATCATGCCCTGTTTGCTGCAGGCCACAGTTCGTTGGCAGCTGCTCAGCTTTGGGATCTTGGACCTCGCAGTATCGCTGGTCGAATGGCAAAGCGTGCCGGAGTCCAGGTACTAGGAGTATTTTGAAAGCCTTCAGCATAATATAAGATGATCTGTAATTTTTAGCTGGTGAAAGATCTCCACGAGAAACGCGCTGGAGAACCGCTGCCATTAAAGACAAGGCTGAAGGACCCAAAGCTGAAGGAATGAACATTATAAGAACTGTTTTTCATTTCTTGTGACCTTATTGGGTGTAATAGGAGGCATAATTGATTTGTGATATTGTTAGATCAGGTTAGTCCAATTTGATGCTTTCCAGCAATTTTTGTCATCTACCGCAGTTTCTTGCCAAGTTTTGAAAAGACTTTCATTGAAGTGTGGCTCTTATTAACTGTTACCCTGTTTGCCGTCCACCGTACACTTTCTCATGTTAGTACAATTGATATTATGGCCAGATATGTAATTGTTTCGCAACGTCTCTGACTAGTTTCAATTCCAAAGCGTAGGTGATGGTGCTGTACTAAAGCTTCTTCCTTTGAATACCAATGTTTCTTGCTAGTCTCTTCGAGTTTGTTTTATGTATTATATGTTTATACCTGAACGAGATTTTTTATGTAAATAAACATTCATACTAATTGGTAATGAATCAAAGAACAGTAGACACTGTGTTTTATCCATGGAATGACTATACTCACTCTGTTGCAGCATATATCATGGTGCGGTGTACATACACTGTCCTTTAGCACTGCTGAACAATAGTCCAGCGAAAACAGTTGAGAAAAAGAAGAATAGGCCGAAGTGTAAGTCCTTCTCTTATTTTCTTGCATTTTGTTATCTTGCTTCGAATTGCGCCCCTTCTAATAAGTTGCTATGATGTAGATCTATTCTGAAAATACTAAGCTAAGGAGTGGTGTAAAATTGGAAGGGAGGGGTTCAAGCAACCTCGGGGATTTTATTCCTGCAAAAAATGCAATTTCTCTAGGCGGCAGTAACTGTCGCTCTCCACACCACTTCATCCCTCTTTATTGTATTTGGGAAAGACCCAGATCTTGTACTTTAGCTTTATTGTATTAGGTTGTCTCATAAATAGTGTCGCTTTTTTTCAACCAGAAAAATTTTGATCTAAATCCCCATGCTTTTACAGAGAGTTATATACCATTCAAAAGAGAATTGTCTGCTCTACAAAATATCGTGTTCTTCTTCCATCTATGTTCAATGGTTTTCAAATTTGAGGCATGCGAAATGGGAGGTCCCGCCGACAAAAATTGACCAAACCGACAACTAGCTCTAACTTTATGTTCCCTTCGGAGAAATCAATCAATGATGTACCCTCTACTTATGCATGACCTCTTCTAAACATTACACTATTAGGTTTCCCAACAAGTCGCATCATTCCATTTCCAGACCCGGTTTTTCAACCAGAACTCGACGGTTGAGCACCATTACCTGAGATCGAGGTCGAAATTTTTTTACAGCCGAGACATTGAAAAACTAGTAGAATTTCAAGAACAAGTCGTGACTAAGTTAGGAATGTACGCCTGGTTGGTTCGTATGGACTCGATAGCGATTTGGCTTAGGCGACTTCGCTGGATCTCCGAGCGTCATTGCGCCAGCAACTCGACTGATGCACACAGACGAGTCGAAACGATGTACCAGCGACTACCAATAGTGGAGGGCGGGTAAACCACAACGTTCAAGGGAAGTGCCGCCACTTTCAAACAGTGTCACTTGACAGTGACGTTCCATTGAACGTTGGGTCCCGCGCCACTATTGAGTCGCTGGTACCTCGTTCGACTCGCTGGTGCATCAGTCGATTCGCTGGCGCAACGCTCGGATCCAGCGATTCGCTAGCGAATCGCTCGATTCGCAAACTATGACATCGGCCTAAGATCTGAACGAAAATCGACATTTACTTTCCCTTTCTCCTCCTGAGTCTTCCCCAAATACAATAAAGCAAGTGTTAAGAACGAGAAAAACAAAATAAAATACATTCGTTTTGGTATCAAATTACCAGCCGGACTCTGTCAACAAATGGCGAAGTACGGCTGTGGATGATATGAAGAAGCTTTCACGGGATTATGCGTGCTGTCATCAAAACTCTTCCTGACCTTTCACTTACTGCATTAATTTCTCACACTTCAACTGCATTATTCTATCGATCTTTTGTCTCTATTCTCCAAAATCGAACCTTTAACCTGATTCTTTCAATGCGTCGCCTGATACGTGGCCGCCCCAAGGCGCACTTCTTTCCATGCCCCGCCTTTGGCTCCGCGCGACCTACCTTCGACTGTCCATAGAGTGCGGTTTTCTTGGCTTTTTCTCTTCGGAAACAAACCCACGAAAAACACTGTTGGACAGTTCGGAAATCGAATCATTTTGCGTGAAACTTTGTATGTTGTCTCTAGATCATAACCGACATAGTCATGTGAAAGAATGCAAGAATTTCTGCGAAGATTTCCTTGAAAGAGTGAATTATGGAATTATAACTACAGGAAGAAAAACATCAAGTTGGTGGCGTCTGAAACCTCTCAAGATCAGCGCTTTGTAATTAGCGATGAAATGAACGGCGAAGACAAGGCAATAGAGGAAGCTTCTGAAGAGGTTGAGCAAGACGACGAGGACGAAGCTGGGCAAAGTACACAGAAAGAAGGTTGTCCTACTTGGTAGCTATATATGTACTCACATAGCTGTTGGATTCCAGTAGTATTCCAACATTATGGTTCAGGAGGAGCGGGTGAACTCAACGATGATGACGACGACATTGATAATCCCGGAGTCCAAACAGAGGAAATCAGGAGTATGTACTATTTTCCATTTGATTTTTCTTGTTATCATTCGACTTCTCTGCATTCCGCAAATTCAACTGTTTAAAGGTACTGTATTTTTCTCGTATTCCGCCAAAATTCACGCCATCAAGGTTACAGGAATATTTTGAGAAACACGCGCCTGGTATGATTGGCAGGGTTCATTGCACGGTAACTTTTTTGATATTTTATTTCAAATGAGTTTTTCTTGTCCTTCCATAATTCTTGAAAAGTTTTTCATTATTTCAGCGTAATAAAAATGCGAAAACGATTGAAAATCGTTATCTAGAGGGATGGTTGGAAGTGAAACGGAAGAAAGTTGCTAAGGCTTTAGCTGCTCGATTTGACAACTCTCCTGTGGGTGGGAAGAAACGAGACTACACGTCAAGTGTCTTGTGGAACATCAAGTATCTAAGCTCGTGAGTATTCATTTGCTTCTTGAAAATATTTTTTGAGCTCTCTACCATTTCGCATCAAAACGTATAAGTGATGATCGGTGACTTAGTAGAAGTTCATTCTTGTCACCAGCTAACTTCACAAACTAC
>MU882348.1:1603-14744 GCA_036418205.1 Ostertagia ostertagi
CGATCGTAAATGACGTACAATTTTTCAACTAGTTCTCGTTACATCCCATGGTCGGGGAGGCCTAGTCGTGCTAGCGTCATTTTCGAGAAATCTTCCAAATGGGGCATTTGTTAGGAAAGTTAGTCACGCGTCGCCTCATCTGATCGAATCTTTGCGTTCAGGTCCATGAGGACAACTATTCAGTCGAAACGTCAAAGGATAAAGACGAAAAACCGTTGATCAATCCGCTTTCCAGGGTGAATAACGGTCGAGGAATTCCTCGACCATGGCTCTGTACTGTGCGAGAGTAGTGCCGAGAGTGAACGTACGCGCGGAGAGCACAGACGGCTCGCGCATGGCGAGTGTGAATGTCCGCGCGGGAGAACGTACCCTCGCCTTCAAATGACCAGAAATTGTGCAATTGCAGAAATTGACGTGGCATTGGCACACGTGGCTAAATTCTCGATGAAAAGGTGACATCACGTGTGCTCAAAGATGTTCTTGAATCGATGCCACGTTAATGCCACGTCAATTTCTGCAATTGCACAATTTCTGGTCATTTGAAGGCGAGGGTAACTGTTCAGACGAAAACTCTCAATGTGCGTTTGATGAATCCCCGACTGATATTCACCCTGCTTTTTGGGATGCGGCACGCATTCTACTTCCATTTGTACATTCGTAGTGGCGTTTGAATGCGATGTGGCCTATACAATGACTTGCGGGGGCCAGCCGATGTACAAGTCAGTGTTTTTATCCTCCCAGACAAGTCTGGTACCAATTAACCGACCCCGGATGGAAGGCTTGGTTGGCCCGGGCGACTCACGACCCAGGATTTGATCCCCGGACCGCTCGCGTGGTAAGCGTGCCACTTGCCACTACACCACTTCGCCCAACTTCCCCCTAGTCGAAAGGTTGAATAAATAAAATAAATGTTCCACCAAATAACGTTGTGAGGCACAAGAAATTTAACAAATTCATGGGACGTGTTCAATTTTATTTACCCATCAACGTCACTACGCGTACCTCACGCAAGGACAAGGACGAATTCCTGTAACCTTCAGTGGTCAAGGAATACCAAATAAACTAAATATGACAAGGACTGTAAAGGCGAAGCATCAATAATGTTTCCTGATTTCTTGGTTACCCCTTAAAATTGCTGAATCTGTTCCATGTTCCGAGTTTAGATTGATGGTTTCTAACACTGCACATCGGGAAGAGTTCGTTTAGCCACGCTAGTCATCCAGTGGAGCACTAGTGAAGCTCACTCCTTAACTAAATGATTTTCCCAAAGGTAAGGTCCGGGATTTCTGGTCGAACTTACAAGGGAGGTGTTCAGGGCAAGGTGCGCTTTTTTCAAAACGGTTTTGAGCATATTTGTAGGGACGCATGTAGGGAGCACAAATTCTCCTGTTTCATTGTGGTTTACGCACTGAACAGTTATGGCCACAGGTACAAAAGTAAGCATAAGCGGCTACGTAAAAGGTCGATCCGTGGCGACTCTGGAATTTTTAGCAGTTGGTTGGGCCCTACGCGTTTTGTTGCCAGATATGACGCTAAAATTCAAATCAGGATGTGAAATCAGTGTGTCATAAGCACCATGCTGAAGCCGACAATGGCGCGCCAACAGTTGGACTGCAAATATAGTGTCGCGCGAGGGATTTGAACATCAAGGAGATTATTCACGCTTTTTTTTCCGGTAGCCACTAGAACCGTTTCTGCGAGAAACGGAATAACGATCGGTGTTTTCTTTTGCCGTCATAGCAGTGCGTTCCAGTACACATAGCATTAGCGCCGTCAAACACCACTGCGCCCGCCCACAAATCGTGCTATTTCGCTTTGCTTGTGATGCGAAGAGGATTCTAATTGCGGCCTTGCCGACGGCTTCACTCCTCACGGACTTTGCTTCGAATTACATGATTCTCACAACTAGCAGTCGCAAGCTAGTAAGTCGAAAGGTCCGAAGCACTATCCAGTGCTTATGTAGTACATCATTTTTTTCAGCGCTGGAATAAAACCCAACCAACCAAGGGGGGTCTGGACGGCTTTCGAGCATGAACGCATGCTATAGCTACGGTACACCGCTACGGTACACCGCTACGGTACGGTAACCGGCGTCTAAGATGAAAATAACAAACAAAAACAGCATTTCTGCACCTGCTTTTTTTGTGACGTGATTTGCAGAGCTCAAGATGCTCGGTTACGGTACGTCTACATTGGGACGCAGACCTACAGCTATTCAAAGAGGTCATTCAAAGCATGGAAAGCGTTTTTTGAGACGGTAATTCGCATGCTGTAGAAACATACTATGCATGGCATGCATTACAAAACAAGGGCAGTTTTTCCTCTGCAGGCGCGGGTAAATAACGACTTTCGTCAACAAAACAACATTTTCAGAATTTTCAAGTTATCGAGCAGGTGTTGTACCAGTGATTGCCATTAATAGTGAATTTTATGACGGTTACCCTACGAAGTGCACTTTCGCATAACAACGCCAGGGTTCCGACTCAATCCTAGAAGCTAATTTTCATATTTTCCATATCAAACTTTGAAAAGCAGTGGTGAAGAAGCGTTGACAACCATCTAAAACCTGAGTAGCGATCTCTACTAAAACCTCTAATCTTGTTTCGAGACTGAAAATACTCAGAAGTCTTGGGCGGAACAAATTGTAAGTGACTCTCTCGCCTTTTTCTTGTCAATACGTAAAGGTATTTTTGCAGTCTTCTTTGTTGACAAAGGCTTTATCTAGAGCTTTTTATGCCGCATTCGCAATAATGACAGTAAATGGAACAATGCAAAAGTCAAAAGCAAGCTTGCGAAAAGAAGTTGTGAAAATTTGACGCAGATCAGCACAAATGGCATCAGTGCCAGAAATGAGCGTTGTTTTATTTCGATGGCATTACAAATATTGGAAAAAGGAATTGGAAACACGTTCTGCTGTGCAAAAACGGCTTCACTAAGAAGAAGATAAGAGCTGTTCATCAGCGCGGAATTTCGCTGGTTTGTGTAGCGGGGAACCACTGCACGAAGACTTGGCAAAAATGAAGACCAGTTCTAATCAGATCTTCTTAGCCTTCAAAACAGGGTGCATCGCTTAACCCTTTGACTACTGGTGGGACACATGTGTCCCACTTCGTAGTCAAAGACACTACCACAGTTCCAGGGAATATTGAGGCAGGAGGGCTCATTTGATGGCTGAACTGTGCACATATAGAAGCTTTCTAATTCCTACTATGACTTTGCACATATAGAAGCTTTCTAATTCCTACTATGACAAGTTAGTCGTCAGAAGCTAAAGCGAGTCATCCTGCGTAAGTTAATCTTTGACTACTGGTGGTACACATGTGTCCCACTTCGTAGTCAAAAGACACTACCACAGTTTTGGCACTTATTGAGATCGGAGGGCCCGCTTTATGGCGGAATTGTGCACAACTAGAAACTTGGTAATTCTTACTCTGTCAGCGAAGTATCAGAAGTCTAAGCGAGTTACGCTGGATAAGTTGATAAGCAAGTCGTTCCACAGGTCACTGGGCAGTGTGCACAGCTCCCGAAAAGGTAGTTTTTGAGTCTCACAACTTTGGTGTTGTGTTAATGGTTCTAATAAGAAAGTAGGCACGGTATTGTGTTAATGGTTCTAATATTTCCCTCAATTATTGTGAAACAGGTGAAACATAAGCAAACCGATGACGGATGGAGGTTTTTATCGGCCGCAAGCCAGTTAGAGGACGACAGCGTTTTACGACTGCGTTGGAAATTCCAACCTCCGGAATTTTGTCAGTTCGTTTGATGCGGAGAAATGGTATAGAAAACTCTTGATGGCGTAGCTTTCGAGACAATGAAAATCATCGAAAATTCGTTGTGAGGAGGAGAAGCAGCCGGTGGGCGCAGCCTGTAGGCTAGGGAGGCAGGGGAGCAGCACTTCTACAAAGTGCGGCTTGCACTTCTTTTCAAGTGCGTTCCCAACCGGACATTGCCTTGTTCCACGAATGAGATGTGATAAATGTGTATTTGTTGAATGGTATTTGAACTGTTCAAAAATGCTCATTCGAGCGGAGATGGTGTGGTGACAGGAGGGGCCACTGCCGCGCATATGGTCTCTGGATCGAATCCCAGCTCAAACCCAGCGCGCGTCAGCCAAATTTCTACAGATGATTAGTTGTTGCTAGGAGCGACTGTTACTACACAAAACACATCGATAACTTGTTTCTAAAAAAGTCGTAGTCTAAGGGTTAAACATATAATGAAATGAGTCAGAATATCTGTGGTCCCGTCCCAAACCTCGTACATCTTCATTCCCTCTAAAGAACTACCATTCTGCCATCTTATAACCTTTTGAACAGATTATAGTGGATTTAGGTGGAGCTAGGCTTCCTGTTACCAAGTGGAATTGAAAGCGCTCTGAAAGTCTTAATTCAGAGAGACGGTGTCTCTTGAACTGTGTCAAGTTAGCGTCGATGACGTTGAAATTTTCTTGTGAGCTTTACATTTAAAAGGCTCGTCAGACCCTCCGCACCGCAGATGTGCTCGTTGCTGTCCCCCTATTACTCACAGTGATAAATACGACCCCCCCCCCCTCCCAGCCTGTCAAGCATTTCCTTGACCGACTTTCGCAGAGCTTTGGAGAGCTCTAGGCTGATCTCAATTGGGCAAATTTTTTTGCCTCTTCTATCTGACAGTCTGACGCCATTTCAGGTTCACGGATTGGTGATACATTCATGAGCGTCTCTGCCTATTTAGGACGAATCACCAAAAAAACAGTCTTGAAAAGCACCTTGGAGGAATCGTCGAGGAGCTTGAAGCCAATAACGATGTATCCAGCATGCCTGTTTGACGGAAGCCTTGTATCATTAGATGTGGTCGTCTTCTGGATCGAATACACCTCCTCGTAAGAACCTGCAATAAGCGATTGGTGTTTTTTTACGGTATAACCTTTGAAAGGATGTAAATGGTCAAAAGGCTATAGTAGTATAGTATAGGCTATAGTGATATAGTCAATAGGCTTCCTGGAAATGCATCGGTGGTGGCATTCTGTACGAGTTTTGACCTCTCTGGGGGGTTCGGGACAGGGTCGGTCCTATCGTTGCTATTGTTCGAAATTTTTTCGAACGAATTTTTACGACCCCCCTCCCCCAAAGTGGATTTGATACGACCCCCTTTTCCATACCTCCACCATCTCCATCTCCCGTCAAAACCCCGCCCACTTTTTCCTCCAAAAATGCCGTCGAGCGGGGGGGGGGTATATAGTCGCTCTGAAACGGCCAGTACGAGCCTCACTCCACAACCAGGGTCAAGCGTGCGTTGAGGAATCCTCGACACGTCGCAGGGGGGGGGGTCGTATTGGCCCGCTGGGTGGAAGAGATCGAGCCATTTTGATGCAGTGGGATCATCACCGTCGGAAGACAAATATCAAGGATGAGTCGATGCCAGGCCAGAGGATTTCCAATGAAAATGATATTTCACCCACACAAAATTTTCGTGATTCTGAGGCGTCCGGTAATTCTTAGTTACTTCAGTGTTTTATCACCACACAAGTTAAAGAATCTGAATTTCGCACGCTTTCCAAGAGATATTTCATCTTTCAAGTAAGACCCCGAATCTGAAGGGATGTGAGGTACACGGCGCATCCGAGAAAGGGTCTAGTTGTTGCGCGCGCTTCAACTACGGCTCCTTGGACAAACAACCTCAATTCAGGAACAATCGAGAGAATTCTGAAAGTGTCCGTGCGCATTTACAGGGAGGTGTACACCATTCAACATTGCGTTAACGGACTCTTCAGGGTTAAATTTATAAACATGTAACCTTTAAAGTTGAGAAACGCTAATCAATCACTTTTCTTAGAAAGAGAAAAGCAGTGATTCCAAATCTGCTCTTACTTTAGTACATAATCGCCCTTAAAAGGATATACAGCCGTTGAAATAGTGCCAATGTAGCGAAAAAGTACCTTTCGGCGGTACTCGTGCAAAATCCTCAACGTAGCCGTTTTTTTAATACTGGACGTTTGGAGCAGTTCTAGTAAGCATTTGATAGAGCAAATCTTCTAGTTTATGATGGCGTATTTACTTTTCGGATTGGATGAGTTTGAACGGAGTTATGGCTTTAGGAAGTAAAAAAACTCGCACTCATCACAAATTTTCCTCGTTAATTTTGCAAAAATCCTCAACGTGGCCATTTTTTGAATACTGGACGTATAGAGCTGCTTTAGCAACGGTTTGGATAGAGAAAATCTTCTAGTTTTGTCTGCCATATTAACTTTTCGAATTTGACGAAAATGAAGCAAGTTATTGCTTCGGAAAGTGTAAAAACTCGTGCTCATCTCGAATTTTCCTCGTTAATTGATCTAAATTTGTTATTTCTTATAACTTTTTGTAATTTCAATACTGATTAGAAAAAGCTCTTCACAAACTTCCAAATCTGCTTTCAGATTGAAAATTCGTCATATTTGAAGAAAGTTATAATCATTTGAATATTTGTTCAAATTTCAATAGTAAATAAGCTGCTCCACGGTCAACGCCAAAGTCCAGTCAACACACAGCTGGCGAAGGCGGTTAAAAAGCTTCTTTCAACTGAAGGGCTACGTGCAAATTGAGAACCACAATCTGTGTAGTACTAGAATTTGGTAAGTCTTGTGGAGGAAATAAATAAAGAACAGATGTTGTCATGGTATGCCATTTTTAGTGGACTAGTTTGTCGTTTTCTGGTCTGTTTCTCGTTTGCTCGTTGGTAGGACTCATCAATAATGATTATTCTTTGACTTTTTCACTTTTGTACTTCTTAAACGAATTTTTTTGTGGGCGGTGGGGTAGCAGGGCTTTTTTATGAGCAGTTTTGGGGGAGAATTAAACAAGCTTTTCAACCTTTTCATAGTTCGGCTTTTGAAGAGGGTTGTTTCATGGACTTCGGCCTCCGGCGGAGGGTGTGGGGGGGGGGTCGTATTTCCAAATTTTCCTCAACGCCTCGCTTGACCCTGCCTGCTCCCACACTCTATCTCACATGCAACTTCTTACAATCGAAGCAAGTACGACCCCCCTCTACAAACTCATCAAAATACGACCCCCCCCCCGTTGCTACTTGTAGCAACATAGGGTTGACCCTGGTTCGGGAAAACGCAGGAGGATTATAAAATAAATTATAGACATAAGAGAGGAAGGAATATAAGAAGGGATAAAGCATTTGCCATTGAACAATTCCGTCTTGAGATGCGGCACGCATTCTAACCCCTTCAAAAAGCGAGAAAGTGTCGGGTGCAGACCAAACACCACAACTGACGACGGCCTCCAAGTAAATCTGGTTAGAAGTTGTTCATAGTGATAGCTGATTTCTGGTAAATGATAGTTGTAATTAGTGACAATCGATAGAATACAACTGCAACAGGCTAATCATTTCATTGGCAGAAAACATTAACATTTTGTGAAGGCCGTCGTCACTTGTGGTGCATGGTCTGCACCCGACACTTTCTCGCTTTTTGAAGGGAGGGTACTTCCATTCGTACATTCGTATAGCACTTGAATGCGATGTGGCCTATACAATGACTTGCGGGGGCCAGCCGATGTACAAGTCAGTGTTTTTATCCTCCCAGACAAGTCTGGTACCAATTAACCCGGAGGGATGGAAGGCTTGGTTGGCCCGGGCGACTCACGACCCAGGATTTGATCCCCGGACCGCTCGCGTGGTAAGCGTGCCACTTGCCACTACACCACTTCCGCCCGAAATGAATTTATAATTATTTCTATGTGGCTGCTGTTGTTCAAAGCAATAAACTCGGAACTGCTTAGTGGTGACACTGGGTTATAAATAAATCCGATATCGAGTTTACAATATCCGATTTTTCTGTTATAATGAATAGGATCAGTTCAATTGAACTAGTCGCAATTCTATTGCTCAGCCCCCCAACTGAGCACCTTTCAACAGGCTATACATGATTTTTGAGTGAGCTATTACGCCCGATTGCGTTTTTGTGGGAGGGCTCAACGATGCGTGTCGGTCGCATGTCTTGACCGCACATCATCACACGCCTGAGTGGCCGCTAAGTGTTAGCGCTACTAGCTTCGAAGTGACTATATAGTATACTAAAGGGTGGGCCAAAATTGTGGTAACCAAGAAATTATATCACTAAAAACGAATATAAGCCTAATGAATCAACTTCAAGAATGTGTTGGCTATTAGAATAATATGGCAAAGCTAGGTTTGGTTTGAAATCTGTTATCTATTGTATAAATAAGGGCTTCAAATAACGAGTGAAGGAGCGCACGGTGGCACGCATGTGGAACGCGTCAAAGTCACTCCAAGTTTTTTGTTATGCTCTCTTCAGAGAATCAGACTTTCTAAGGTTTTAATTTGCTCTTGCCTCTAAGTTCATCATGCAGGACATCCAGCTGAATTCGGTGAGGAATTCTTGATAACAGCTGTTAGAAGACTATCAACACAAAAAATCCCTCCTTGAAGATTTTTGCCGTATGACGAGGTGCCCTGTCTTACCGAAACTTCCGGAATAATGTATTGAAGTAGCTTCTTGGCATCGAGTCTTATGAGGTCCAGGTGGTATTTAATAGCAGTTTTTTTTTAATTTGGCCAAACGATACTCGTGAGGAGAACAACCAGTTTTTGCACTTGGTATTCGTCCTGGTACTAGTTGTAACTTTCGAATCCCCTTCTTTTCCATCTTAGATGGTTCTTAACTTATTGAAGTGTTTAACCGTTACCTAACATAGAAGCTTCTTTGTTACGTTCAACTGCAACTAGATGTAGCGTGCCAGTGCCCCTTGTCGGTTCAATTTGAGGATTGGCATACCGTGATATCTTTGTTTCACTAATTTTGAGGAACCTATGATATTTGGTTCAATGGAAAGGAAGACATTGTCCTCTATCACATTAAGCCCGAAGAGAAGATGGAAGTGAAGAGGTTTACAAAAGTGGGCTTGTCTGCGCGGTAACGCGCTATCATAATTTTGACTCACCCTGTGTGAACCTAAAGGCAAATTCTATGATGAAAAGATAGCTCACTGGAAATAAGGGTAGAGGTGGTCAGTGGCCGGAGAAATGAGACCTCTTCCGAAACTAGAATCCAAAAACTCATACATTATCTTCACGTTATTACTTCTCAATGACATTTCGATTTTTAGTGGCCAAACTCTGCCGAATGCATGATTGATTTGGCAAAGATACTCTGCCTCCATATATCCCAACTAGGACTTCAATTCAAGCCTTCTTCAATGGCTATCAGGTAAATCTTAGTATGCTCGCCCGGAAGAGCAGATACAGGGTGAGCGAATTTTTGAGGAAGCTTAGCATTCACTACAACTCCCATCTCAGGCTGAAGTCACGCTCACGATCCGCCTTCGTGCTAGCTCCAATCTACTTTTCTACCTTTATATACCTAGCTGGAAACCTCCAAAATTTTATGGAACATTTCCGGTGAAATCTTACTAGCCTTTCTATCTTCCCGATTTGAGTTCCTTCGAGCACTTACCAGACCAAATATCCACATATATATACCAGGTAGGCGGCACCGCTGGCAAAATCGCGCCGAAAAAGGCGAGCAGCGCGCGATCGCCAACGTGCCCAGAAAAGTTACTCGGAAATAGAAAAAGTCCTTTTTTATGGTAAGCGTGTTGGTACGATCCGTTTTGGTGTTGTGGTAGCACAGGTGACGGATAACAAACATTCATTCCTCCTTGGGAGGGTTGCGAGACTGACTTCTACAATCCGTGAAATTACTCGGTCATCCTTATGTATGAACAATCCTAATAAATTTCCGCTCTGTATGTAGTTTGTAGGGCTGATGTCCTCAGACTTGATATCACGGTTAATAGCCTCGCCAGATTCAAAGAAAAGAGGAACTAACCAAAGAGGCTCCCCGGGAAAGACGCGACATTCCTTGACGACGTCATCCATTTCCCGTTGCCGCTGGTGATGGTCGGTTGACTGGAACTGAGCGAAGTGCAGGTAGGGGAACATAGCTGCAATACAACATATTTCAGCATAGTAGGAAACTTCAATCTGTAATTTCTTTGCTAAGGATTGGGAAGAATTCTTTGGTTCTACTGATGGGCTGTCGACAAAATTAAGTGGATACAGTCAGAATCATATTCCGTGAAATAAGCGTTAGTTAAGTGGCATTACACTCTGTTCGCAGTGGAAATAGCCATTAGAGCCACCAAGCCACCTTCATTCTGGGTAGTACCTGTGCGTTCTATTTGTCAGTGTTTCATTGCTCCAACAAGCCAGAATGATATGAGAGGACGAGTTCTGACTGCCACTCAGAATGTCTTGCAGCTACATCTCTCCAGCCGGCGCCTTGGTTTCAAGAGCGATAATTACTAATGAGGAACAACCAAGTTTCTTCGTCAGATTTATCTTGGGTTTCATAGCACTGCTCGTCAGGCAATACTACATTAGGTTGTAGTTTTGAACCAGATAGATGGATTCAGAGCGATCCTGTCATGGAGTTACTCTTATAGGACTATCGTAAGATACGGTGACATTGTCGGTGTGGATGGCATTTGAACAACGTCTTTTTTTTTTAGATCGAGGACTAAGCTTTTGGACGAGCAGGGAGACTCCAGGCGGTGTGTGAGCAAATTTTTCGTTGTTCCCAACTCATTTCTCGATTTTTATCCGAATCCAAACGTCCGAAGTCGTTCTTTTTTATCGACATTGCATCGCACAGGTTAGTACCATTGAGTAAGTAAAAGATCAAAATGGCTCTGTCAGTATGGTTATGGAGGAAGGATAGTTTCAACAAACTATATACACTACGGGGAATATTCTAACTCTTTTTTTTTTCAACTTGTTTTGATTGGACAACTGTCATCTTACGCCGCAGTTCGCGTTTACGAAAGCTATCACAAGAATGCTGAGCTGTGATAATTGTGATAATTCTTGTGATAATTCTTACTTCTTTTATGACACCATGGGAGAAATAGAAAATGTTCAATGGTCTTCAGCTTCCTAAAACAAATACTCCAGCCTGTGTTCCCAACTCGCCCAACGTCGGGTGATTTCTTCTCTTCCTTTCTTCAGTGCCAATTTCGTTTCGTGATGGAGTTCGTTCTACCGATATAGTAGCGAAACACTTATCCACTAAATGCCTAACCGGGGTGAACGAAGGCTACTTTAAGCCCACAGTCAACTTCAAGCGTAGAATCAAACCAGCGTCAACTTTTGGAGAGTCCCTCAACCAAGGCGTTGCACAGAACGCGCAAGGTCGATTGGCGCTTGTTTGTACTTTAGACCTCTACAGGTTGTTGCTGCTCTCTTTAGCAGTGTGGGTTAACCTTCCTGGACCCGTCATTGTACCGAAGCCCGTCGCATGCTTTTCACACTCACCGAGTACTCGCTGCGCGTCGGCTCCCATCTGCATTACTTTGCAAATCATGAGATGTCATTAACCATGCGATGCGGCAAGGGTCATCGCGGGCCAGAACGTCAACACCGTAAGACGGGAACTTCTAATAATGAGTAGCAACACGTGACCAGACATCGCCATTGGGCTGTTGGCCTCTCATCTAATCAATACCTCTCTCCTTTACCAACTCTTCTTGATCCCTACATACTTCAAATTGAATCAGATGATTCCGAATCGTGCCTAGATCATTCTGAGCCACCATCAACACACGTAGCGCGCAGGTGTGCATTGTCTGCCTATGGCATACTGCGCTCATTGCTTAGAGCCCCACGCATTCCCGGATATACTACGGAGAATGTCGAACTCTGTGTGATGTGATGTGCACGCAGACAGGCACTTGAACATGCGGATTGAAAAGCACTCAACCAATTACATTTTTTGTATAGCAATCGGATTGCTTGGCTGCGGTTTCGCTCTCATCCCTACTGTGAAACAGGCCAGCCAGCTTATCCCGACAATCCTCTTTCACGTACATTCGATCCTAAGTCTTTATCCCCTACTCTCATCTCCTAGCACTTTCAATTCCTTCGAACTTACCCCAGCAGGGATTTGCCACTATCCCTGTTGGAGAGGACGAATTGAGAACAACTGCAAATTTTCTAATATACAACTAAATCATTCCCTACGACTCGCTAGAGGAATTCCCTATCTATTTGATCAACTAAAGAATATCTTCCCCGAAAACCTGTAGGGATTATCCTTTCCTGCTCAAGCTGCGCAACTGTTTTTTTTCAAGTACGTGTTCCCCCCCCTGAAGCGACTGCATCCTCTTGTGGACTAGCTCTGATTTCTCGAAGTGGCTCCTTACATGGAGGGCAATCACAATCGCAGCATCTCATTAGATCGATAAGAAGGAGCTAAAGAGTTAAGACCTTTCAGTTCTGCAGAGGTCGATTCTCGCTTTTCTGCCACACCCATGAACGATTTTCAGAAAAACCGACAGGAAGGCCCACCAGCAACTGTGTGATCCCCAGAAGTGAAGCAGTGGAACATATTTTGCTGTCCAGGCCTACTGCTGTTGTTCAGAATTCGAATCAATAAGTTGTGGCATTCCACCGTGTATTTAAATTGACGGCGTGAATTCAAAAACATGACATCTGAATGACTGTCACTCCTGATTTCGAAGACTTTGTCACGTTCAAGGACAAGATATGACGTTTTTGAAAAAGAGACAATAAGGGAAACGAGCTCCTGAAGGCTCCTTATGTAGCGGTTTCTTGCCCAGCATCCAACCTTCGACGGTTGTGAGTTTGATTGCATACAATACCTTCGTTATCGAATGCCGAGTGCGAAACGCCGCTAGCGGTAGGCTTCCTCACCGATCAGGGTCAACAGTCGCGTTCGTCCGATACAGACAATATTTGCACCCTCCCCCACTCCCTTTAGGGGATCTCGATACTACCCCCAGCACCACACATAAAGGGGTCACCACAAATTGATCCTCTCCCATCCCCTACACCCCTTACTAACTATCTCATGACTGTTTTTATGGTACTTGATTCTGTGATCAGTCGACATACTTCAACTCTCCCCTACACTTTTTCCAATGAAGGAGAACTCGAGCGGGGGCTCCCTCTCTTCGGCAACCATACCCCTTCAATATTAGATTGATCCATTAGTTCGCAACAAACTGGCTGAATTTTGATTAAAAAAATTTTTATTCTTTGCCATTCATAGACCGCAATACAAGCCATTACCTACAACCTACTGCCAACGCATTAGAAGAAGTTCGATGCCTCTCTAATAGAACTCCACTGAATT
>MU882349.1:0-11659 GCA_036418205.1 Ostertagia ostertagi
ATAGCAAATCGCGAATCAGCCACTAGGAGGTCCTCCCCACCGTCGGCCTCGTAACCTAGCCTCCTGAAAACAAAGTCTGACGCTTCCAGGAAAACTCCACCTCACACGCCCCAAATCCAATGAAGAATGCCCGCTCCATGACAATCGAGACCACTTCTTCCGGAGATGACAAGTTCCGACTTCGAAGCCTAGTTGAAAAGTCCTACCAGATCCACCGTGCAGTGGTGATCAGCTTCCTTCCAAAGGCCAACTGTTCTTCTTGCTAAGGAATCATCTTACAAACAAAAAATACGATTCAAAAAGAAGCTCGAAATCGACCTCACTGCCTTTTTCAGCTTGCTTGAAACTGCGACCTTCTAGGAGCACGGCGTCGACACTCTGGTGATCGTTGGCAACAAGTCACTGATAGTGATGGTCCATATGTTGATGATGGATATTGCTTATTGGCGAGATAATGTTAACTCAAAAAAAATGTTTGAAACTGGCAAGAATTTTTGGGACAACCCAAAAATTTTCTTCTGCATGTCTATAATTTGAGTTCTGCAACTAAGGGTTAGTTTCAGAAAGGAAGCTGCCCAGTGAGTTCGCTAACTCATTTCCTTGAATTGGCAAGATGAACTTTTCGGAAGATCTGTTTCTTTATGCAAAACCAAAACAGTTCTCGTGAGATGTGATGCAGATGCAACATGAATGTTTCACAGATGACAAACAAATCAGCTGAACAGTAACTCGCAGCACTGTACTCACTGTCGCAATCAAGGAAACTTATAGAGGATCCACTTACAACAGCTTGAGATTTCTTGTGGGTGGGTACTTTCCAGTAAATTCTTCATAGTTGAATATCCGGGTGACCACCCTTGAATGCCAAATGCAGTGCAATGGAATTCCGTGCTTTGCCAAACATCGAAGATATCGCATCAATATAGACTAAACAAAATACGACAGAAATATCACCAAAAAAAAAAAACTTCTAACACTCACTTGTCTCATTGATAAATTCCATCGATGGTTCAAGAGATCGCAAAACGATCTTATTAACCTTATTATAGCGTCCACATCTAAACAAACATGTTACTAGATAAAAGTTTACACAATGCTCACACGATGACGTGCTCAAGACTTTTCACACTCCTCCTCCTATTGCTTTTGAATCGAGTGGTCATCTCTTAACATATTGGGTTGACCCATAATTTCTGGCCGATTTTGGTTCAAATTCAATTTTCAATATGTCAAATTAACTTCATATCGAAATAAGTTGATATGTTGAAGAACACATCAGGACCTTCAAGCCAGGATGTTTCAGAAGCTCAAATGCGCAACGGGATAATTAAGTAGGAATCAAAAGAGATCAACGACCAAACCCAACCATTATGCCTTACGACAATTTCAAGCCACCATGCAAGGGGCCGGTCGGCAAACTAATGCATAACCGTTGCCCTAGCCTTTGGCTACTGATCGAGCATCTACTATTGAACTCAACTAGCATCAGGCCACAAAAAAGAATAAAACGCAAAGTTCGACTTATCATGCACCTCCCTCACTTGACTAAGAACCTTACGACAACGAACCGGATGGCATCTCGACCATTACACTAAACTTAGCAAACACCTCAGGGGCGGTATTCAATCCTTCCCCCAGGGGGATATATCCCCCTACTCTGATTCAATCCTCTGGGGGGACAAAAAAGGGTTGCGTCATAGGACCTAGCATACCTCTGTGTTTCTACCTGCCAGACAGTTAGAGCAGCGCGACCCCTCAGGGAAAGAGTGCGTCATCGGAGGGTAGTAGCGCTGCTCTAACTGTCTGGCAGGTAGAAACACAGAGACAAAAATGCTAGGTTTTTTTTTTCCTATGACGCACCCTTTTTGTCCCCATGATGAGAGGATTGAATTCAAGGAGGGATCTAATCCCCGCTGGGAAACGATAGTACCCTGGACGCAGCCTACGCTCCATGAGTCGACACCTGAATGGAATGGGCTGTAGCAGAATGAAGACTCGATGGAAACAGCAGGCATCGACTGACCATGACCGAGAAGCACGCCTGACCATCTGCAGAAGTTTCATTCTGACCATACAGACACATTTCCTAGTTGGTCACTAGTACAGATGAGTCATGAGCCCACCACGACAAATCACGACAACACGCATCGCGCCTGTGGCTCCTCGCAGTCTGGCCTCACATCTCGACGCAAAGCATGACCTCTCATCCGCGCCTTATATCCCCCAGTCTCAGTTGATCGACTGGTATCCTTTTTGGAACTATTTCACGTTATTCCAGGCAAGCCATGGAAGGTGACCATGGGATATGCTCCCGAAAATTGGCTACAGCAGTGCAGAGAACGGTTCGAAACGTCTCAAAATCTCCTTTCTCCTGGAGGACCGCCCGAAATCACATTGCAAAGATAACTCGCCACGTTTCGAAGGAAACTGGCTGGACCACGACACCACATCTGTCGTATAGCCCTGACATTGCTCCATCGTACTATCACCTCCTCAGCTCCCTGAAGCAGCAGCTTGAGAGAAAAAGAGTCAGTAAATGCAACCACCCCAAAAACGACCTCTCCGAACTTTTCATTCCACAGCTCCATTCATTCTGGGAGGAATGCATCCATTCGTTCCCTAGCAAGTGGATGCTTATCAGTGATTATGATATGGTTACTTTTTTTCTGATCGTTTTTAAAGGAAAGATAAAACTTGAAGAATTAAAGTGTGAAAATGCCAAGAAATTATGGTGCAACCCAATACATACCTTGTATCGGGATAACACAAAA
The DNA here is from genome assembly GCA_036418205.1 of Ostertagia ostertagi. Classification (NCBI taxonomy): domain Eukaryota; kingdom Metazoa; phylum Nematoda; class Chromadorea; order Rhabditida; family Trichostrongylidae; genus Ostertagia; species Ostertagia ostertagi. The sequence goes on from MU882349.1 coordinate 2,772, forward strand.
GTTGGCTTTTTTCACGTGAACCCCATTTTAATCTTTTAAATTGAATAAAAGTAAACTAACTTCCAGAATCGATCAAACGAGCGTTATACATCTCAGTGTAGATCCAAAACTAGCCCTAATTCATAATTACATCGGTACGTTACAATACATTGATCAAATCCCCACAAAATTACCTGTTACCACTAAGTAGAAAGAGAAAACCAAATGTACAGAACTCACTTACTTTCATCGCACTGCCAATTCAACAACGCTCGCAGCTCATCTTCAACAGTGTAGAATAGCTGTGTTGGATCAATTCCATCAACGGTTCGCACTTCACGGGGTAAAACAATAATTTATATGAGATTCTCTTGATTTCGAAAACAAAAACTGAAATAGTCAAAGGAAGTGGCAACGTGGTAGTGACATTAACGGTGCTATGGAAGCAAACGTTAAAATACTTAGCTGAACATATACTGCCGAAATGCATGATCCACCACGACCGTAATACCCCTTGCACGAGAAAATTTCAGTCTCGATCAGACGGACACTCACCCAACTTCGATACATAAAAGCCCTACATAAAAGTGGAAGCACGCCATGAGATCAATTTCGAATGTAAGTCAGGGATCTTAGCATCCGCCTCCTCCGGATTCATAGAGAATTTTAGTGCCGGAAATTGGTTGCCATGATTCAACGCCGCCCACTTCTCCCTGGCCTACAAGACTCTCAAATGGGGCCACTCCCAACGCCACCCTACTTTTCCCCTTTACAAGTGATAGAGAACAATTTTCGTCAAACAAGGACAGGTTGTCAGAGTTCAGGGAACACCATTGCGGGTATTGTTGATACCGCTCCAAATATCGACTTATATGTTAACAAGCTATCACCCACGTGTTGCTCGCAAACGAAACGTTCTCCCTCTCTTGCAGGGCAGATCTTCCCACCTGCAACCCTAGTCCACACTTATCAACTAAGCAATGATCAACTGTAATAGCTCCAATTATTTCCCGAACTGCGCGACTTGCTAAAAAGTCAAGCAATTAAAATTGTGATTCGATGGCCCCAAAAAGCCGTTCAACGTCCCCGAGGGGACAATTATTAGTATTTGATGTCCCAAAGAAGTCGGTGGCTACATAGGTAACATAGTCACTCTCGCCGGCTCCTTTGGGACATGAGATACCACTTCCTCGGACACGACATTGAAAATCGTAGAACGGCTAGATGCTCTTAAGCAAATCTGGAAGGAAACTCACAAGCTCAAAAAACTGAGTTTGCGTCGCGTCCCCACTGACATTTTTGTTTCTTCTCATCCCCCTTACATTCTGCCATAGCACCTTCAGGATTGATCCGATACAGTGATCTGAAATAGATTTGTCATCACATCTGCTCCAATTCTGGAAACACAAGGCCGTAAATGGGAGGATCATGACAATACCAGATAAGGCCACGACCGTGGAATCTTCAACGAAGGCGGATACATTTGCCCTGACAAGGGCAAAGCTTTTTTCAAAAAAGGTTTCTTCGGCGCATGTAGGGAACACAAAACCATGTTTCATTTTCGCTGAACGGTTTTAGCAGTACCAAAAGAAGCATAAGGTACTGTTAAGGGTTCGATCCCCGTGGCGACTAAATTTTGCATTTGGGTTGGCGCCTACGGTTTGGTGCCAAATCGCGCTAAATATCAAAATCAGATGTCAAATTCATCGTCAGGACCATTTTGAAGCCAACAAGTGGCCGCCAACCTTGATTGCAAAATTTAGTCGCCGCGGGGATCGAACCATCGAGGGTATCATTCACCACTTTTTTGATACTACTAAAACCGTTCAGCGAAAACGAAACATGGTTTTGTGGTCCATACATGCGTCCCTACAATATGCAAGAAACCGTTTCCAAAAAGCGCGGCTTGCCCTGAAAGACCCCCTGTAGAGTTGTCGAAAGCGCAGGGGTTAAGCAAACAGCACAGCAATTGTCTTCGAGATCGCTGTGCGGTTCCAGCTCTCTACGCTAACAATTCATATGCCCCAATCCTACTGTACAACTTTTCAGTTAGGGTACTCTTCACACAGGTAATCTGACTCTAGTCGCCCAACAACATAACAAGACAAACGGTTTACGGACTACTTGATTTTTCCTCAATGGTCCTGCCGCGATGGCTAGAGCACAGACGATTAGAGAAGATGATGCCCTAGGACTAAGCCTTGGAGAGGAGAGGGACCCGCGAGAACGCGCAGAGCGGTTTAAAGGGCTGAGTTCAAGTAGTCCGTCGACCAATCACCACCCCCCCGACCCACTCAGCGCGCAAATTCCGACACGTACTTTAAACCTTTTGAACATCCTTCATATCTTTGGTCCGACCTTTCTAGAATATCTATACCTCAAACACAGGCAATAGACCAGGCTGTTTCCTTCCGTCAAACCAACAGCCTGAATCCTTGCATCAGCATGTCCTTCCCCATCCATATCACGACCCTTGTCTGCGACGACGAGCACGTTTAGGACAGTTCAAAAACGAACCCATACCATGCATCGACAGAAAGGCGACCTCATTACCCTCGCTTTTCAAACTGCCTAAGCTGTAGCAACACGTTAAACAAGGCTCTCGACTATTCCAGAAACCTCTTCGCGTCACCCCAACCCTCAGCGTTTTCATCGAAGGCGAGCGTTTTACACTTCTCACTTTTCGCATGTTAGAACGACCTCGTCCGACCGACTATGCGTGCGCCCTTAGGAACGAGCCTACCCCTACCTCTGAATTTGCTACGTTACCCTTCCTTGTGGGATGAGCCTATCCCAGGAAAAGGATGGGGGAGGGGTCATGTGAACTGCCGCCTGAACCTACATCTGAAATAAGCGGTAGAAAAGTTCGTACCACCAACGGTAATCCACTTTTCTGAAAGAAGTGTCGGGTGAGTATAGAAGCGGAAGCGGAACGGTTTGCGAATCGAGGATTTTCTCTCCTGCGAAAACTGGGATTACCGTAAAACTATCCCACCGTTTTCACCTCCCCTATTTGAATAGACCCCGAAGATTTCCCGTTTCTATGCCATCTCCGTGAGAAGCCACAGACATGCGGACCAGGGCACCACTGACTGCTCGCCTCCTCCCCCTCCCCTTTCAATTCCCTTTTCCTTTTTAGGTATTATATGAAGTTTCAACTGAAGTTATGAAAGCGCTATACTTCAGAAACGGTCTATTAACCTAACAGCCCGCTTCATTTCGGACGTAGTTAATGTGACCGACTGCGAACGTGACGTTGGCGACCGTGCCGCGCCATGTTGCAGCACGGTCGCCATGGTCGACTGGTCGAACCCGAGCCAACAGTTCACTTTGACGTTTGCAGTGAATGGTGTTGCTCATATTGAACGTTTTTGTGGATATTTCATCATGATGTCATTACACAAACATTGCGCAACTCTCGTCGTTGGGAGCCTGCTGCATGCAGCGTATAGGTTGCAGAAACTGGTCCCCCTTTCACAAACTTTCCGTTTCCCACACCGTTTTTCATGCCGGTTATACTTTTTGTCGAAGCTATTTCATAAGCTCCTTGATCAGTCTTAAATCATTGTATAGTGCCCTTTCAAAGTGACGTTCCAGGAGTCTTTCAGTAACATAGAACCCGAGTTTACGCACGAACTTTCCCCGCTGTTTTCGTGAAGAGGCATGTCACATGGCAATGACTCTGATAACAGATCAAAATAACGGTTTTTTTTTGTTTGGTGTTATATGCCAAGTGACATCAAAGACTATGTGCCCTACGCTACTCACTCTGGGATGAATAGTACTGTTCTGAATCTGCTCTCATTTCCTATTCCTATTTCACTACGTTCACTTTCTTGTGGGTTCACGATTTCTCGTCTGAGTGTTCTATTTGGGTCACCTATCTTCGGAAATTGTTAACATCTGAAGCCGATTCCGCCGATTAGAAGTCACCCTAGCGATGGCTGGTTGAATTGTCCAATGACGTCGTTTGCTAGGTTCTGGTACACATCGAGTAGCGCCAGAGCCGGTTCAGGCCGACGTCATACTTTGCGAATCCAGCGATTCGCTAGCGAATCGCTCGGTTCGCAAAGTATGACGTCGGCCTCATGCAGAAGTGTCGTCGAAATATTAGGGAATCGCGAAAAGGTCCACATGTATGGAATCGAGAATCACGATTATCCACATGATATGGAGGCGGAGAAGTTAACCGATCGTGTGGCATTGTAGGCATCTTTCGCACTTCCCACCGTTGCGTTCAGTCTGGAAGGCCATCTAATAATCTGAGCAGTTTTTTTTTTTCAAACCGGTGGCATTATTTATTCATTTCTTGTCATTTTGGTAAGTGATGATTTTATCCATTGCTGCACATCACAGTTGCTTCAAATCTTCTGAAACCTTACGTAGTGTCTACAAAGGGTCGACGGACTACTTGAACTCGGTCCTTTAAGCCGCCTCAATCCGATGCTCTCGTCTGCGCTCTCTCGCCTTATCAGCGGCTGATGACCACTGTGATCTCACACATTCAAACTTTTGCCAACTCACCCTCGAGTCCCTCCCCCTCCAAGGCTTAGTCCTAGAGCTCTCACTTTTTGAGATTTGGAGCCGAGCCAGGCGCCGTTCTCTAATTGTCTATGCTCACCGCCATTTGTGGCAGGACCATAGAGGAAAGTTCAAGTAAACCGAACTAAGGTAGAACTCGTGCTTGTGCAGCAGCTGCTTGGTTTTCTCATAAGATTCATTACGAAAGTCGATTTCGACTACGTCCTCAACTTATTTGAGAATGCTCATCCATTAGTTCGTTCAAATGGGGCTTAATATTGAAGGTCTGGGTTTTTTTTTACCTTGTTCAGTGAGTTTTGGAGTGAAAGCGGCTGCTGGAAGCTTTTGAGACATTTCCAACAAACCACTTTTTCATGAAACCTCCATGAGCTGATGTTCAATAAAATATTTACGCAGCTGAACGCGAGCATCTATGACTCATCTCTGGCATTTCTCTCGGAACTTACGAAATTCTCGGGGATGACAGTTCTAACATTCTATTGTTGGCTTGGGTATGATTCGCCGTCTTCATGACTGCGCATTGTTGATGGTCTGTGTTGCTCGTTTATGAAATCCTCCGAAAACATGTACAGTGTTCACTCCAGTATCAAACTTAAGAGGTTTTTTTTCATGTGGGATTTCGCATTTAGCGGAATTGATGTGCTAAGCTCTTTTTGTGAGAGGTACAGGAAGTAACAGGATAGAGGGATGGCTTCGAGGCACAAGGGAATGTAGGAGGTTATTAGTTGAGACAAGCTACCCTTGATTCCCGTCACAAATAGTCTCACACAGCACAGCAGTGAGACAAGTGCAATTAGGAATTCCTTGTGCAGTAAGTTGCCCTAGAGTTGTTGTCACGTAGCTGATGCAATCCTGGGGTCAAGGGATCACATTTTCTTCAAATATCAGGGTGCAAGCGGTCTTAATTTGTGTTGTAACTTGAATATGAGTTAGCGCACGGTTAACATCCCTTCAAGTTGGGGGACGATGGAGAGGTGAAACGGAGGAAGACTTTGCAAGGAATTTCAGCGAACAGCGTGCGTTTGGACTTTTTGCTCTTCGTACGTCTGATGTGACTTTCTCATTGAACACTTGACCCTAATTGATGTCCCACATTCCCCTCTGTCTACTGTTTTTACTGTGTCGGGTATGCCAAGGCTATTTGGCAGCTTCACGTTCGTTGACAGAAGGTAGACCAATTCCACTCATGCTCTGAGCATAAATCTCAATAATTTGTTGACGACCAGTCTTTAAGTCTTGCTCATATTTTCCTTTACGATTTACGAACTTTTTTTCGTCGTATTAAGTGAAATTAATCATTTTTCCATACAACTGCTTATAATCCTCCAAAAGTGAAGTTCATGATGAAAAGTCAGCTCGTCATAAATTCGAGTTAGAGATGGTCAGTACGCAGGGATGAAGAAAAAAAACATGAGAAATGACCCACAACCCGAGAAATGGGACACCTTCTTCGCTCTTTGATTTCTGCACTAGTGATTCTGCCCTCTACAATGCTAGCGCTCCTTATGCTAAACGGCTAGCGTCGGACGGCAGAGGGACCTTGTCGATGGAGAGCGGCGGTAACGGTAACGAAACTGCTAAGAAGCTTATAAGCACATTATTTGAGCGCATTGCTGTTCTATCACGCGCAGTTCTCTTCAGTCGCCTCCACCTCTCACTATAGCAGGAATTTTCGGGCTTACATCCCGAAAATGATTTGTTAACACCACCGATTGCCTAATTTTACGTTGAAGACTATGTCTCCCGCCCGTCTGCCCGTCTCCGATGAACAGTTTTTCTATCGCGTTGGACTTTCACACCCGATGCGGATGATAGCCAAAAGCCTTGAAATGCGAGAATGAAAATGCATTTTTTGGTGCTAAGTTAGTTTGGGGGAGGGACCACGCGCGGCGCCGGCGTTTGCTCGCGCCTGCATCTTGTTGGCTTCGGTAATCGTGACCTAAGGAGTAGGCATTCCTAGGGTGAGGGTGAGGCAGTCACTTGCAAGTCACCGCGTGTCCCCACCCGATTATTTATCTTCGATTTTTTATTCATTTGTAATATGCTTTGCTATTTCACTTGTTTGAATTGTATTACAATTTAGAAACAACAGTGAACATAATCTAAAACAGGGGTACTCTATAGTGGATTACCTAAATGAAGCTGATATTTTCCATTGAAGTAAAAGTGATTTTTTTGCCTGAAGTTAGAAAGCGTGTTGGTGTAATTTCTTCAGAAAGGGGTGTGGATTTGATTCTGCTCAATGATATTGGTGTGGAAGTTTGAGATTTTGAGCGTGCTCTTTCCCTTTGCTCAGAAGGCCAAACACTAGGGACTTTTGCAAATTATCTGAAAGCAATAGCAAATTAAGCCGACGAGCTGAATACCAAGTGGTTTTAATCCATTCTACAGTATTGTTGGCTTGTGTGCTTCTCGGATTTGGGGTTTTTTCATGAAAAAAAGTGGTCCACACAGTAGACCCGAGAAAAGTCGCTTGGTTGCTCACGTGATAATAACGTTGACACATCAAGCTACTCCCTTTTTTCAATCCAACTCCACGTTCAGTCGGTCGTGAGATTTTGGCTTCCAGGCATTCTGACTTCGTCGATCAACTTCATTTGCAGCGCAATAAATGTCAAAGCGCTCATTCGTATCGTGTCATGTTCCAGATGGCCTATGTTCCAGCGCGGCTCGCTGCTCCGTATTGAGCAACAAAAATGTCATATCCGCCCATCTTATAATAAAGCGTCTCACTGCTTCGTGTTTACATTAGCCCGCTCGTGCCTCCTGGTAGGAATTATGCTCGCGTCGGAGTTCATTCTATAAATTCTTCGAAATTGTGGAACGAATACTAGGATTGGAATTATTCGAGTTTTATGCTCCTCTCCCATATCCCATAATTTTCAAATATCTTGCCTAGGCTTGATCAATAGCCTCGCTATTTTGTCGACATAATTTGTCGGGCGGCGAATTCATGTCATGTGCCCTGAATGTGAATAGGGTTTTATAGATGGGACTCAATTTATCCGGATACGTTTGTATGCCGTATATGCTCCCCTCTGTCTTGGGGTTGTGTGGGTAAGCAATGGATACTTCACATTAGCTTGTTAATGTTCGCTTTCAAGGCGATTGATAATTCTGCTACCATCAAATCTGATCACTATGTCTTAAGAAAGCTACTGAGCTCTAGCTCCCCGTTCTCTTTCCATCTGCTGAAGGGCAGTGCGATACTGCTCCAACTGCTGGGGATTCAATCCACTTCTGAATGGTTTGCTACCTTTTTTGAAAGCGTTAGTTCTGCTCTTTCTCACTAACGCCGAAATGTGTTGCCTGATTGTAACTTTTGTAACTTCGAGTCATGGCTTGTTATTGGGGAATAACAACTTAGGAACTGTTGTAATGTTTCCCCGTTATGATTAAGTGTATTTATGATCGATGAAATAGGAATCCATAGAACGAAATTTCAACTACAACCGCACCAAATATGCCGAGATTCTAAGATGAGAGCAGTACGGATACAACTAAAGAGTTGGTAAAATATAGCACCGTGTATGGAGAGAGGATCCATCGTCTACCAGTTGGTGATCTGAAGTGTTGTTCAAATGTCATTGAGGGAAGTGCTCGCGTCAAGCTTTTTGAAGTCGGGAGTTTTCACTAATTCATACCTTGAGTCATATGGGTGGCGAATCATATGGTTGGGAAGTGATGCATTACCAGTTCCATTCTCCCAGCTCTTTTCCTTCACACCACCAAGGATTGGTCCGTGGAAGTTGCTGTTTTCAGCGCTCTGCAATACCGGTTTATTGAGCCTATTCTGTTCTGGCTACCTATTTAGAAATTACGCACTCGAGCCCAGATGGAGAGTTATTGGGGAGTTCGGTTAATTGCTTGGAAAGTAAAACGAAATTGGTTGACTCTGCTTCACAGTTTGATGAGAAGTGTAATTCTTCTATAAATACTTCAAGTTGAAATAGGTGTGATTATGAGCGTATTTCACATCCAGCAATCTCACGAAGTCTTTTGCTTCCTGTGGCACTGTTCTCATTATAGTTTTGATCATTCGTTCATTGTTTACTGCTACTGCAGTGCTGACGTTTAATCGCTGTTTCGCCATTGATTCAGTACAAACTAGTCATAGCGGCAGCAGATGTGTTGCGATTGATGGTGACTCGAGGGTTGTTATTGTGGGCATTGATTTTATCGTTCGTTATCGAGTCCTAGGCGTTCGCTACCAAATGACGTTCTTTTTTTTTCATTCGTCACTCATTTAATTCCAGTCGTGACCGTGTGAGTGGCTTATCGATTTTTGCCGTTTCATTTGTTAGCGTCATCAGCGTTGGTGTTTCTGTTTCATCATGGCTACGCCTGCAATGGAATGTGAGTGTTTA
>MU882349.1:13464-24277 GCA_036418205.1 Ostertagia ostertagi
CGTAGCCTTTTGAAGCTTCCCAAGGTTATCGTTCGAAATTTACGGGTGTGAAGTATGACGGCCACGCTCGCAGAAGCGCCCCTATCCTACGCAGTGCAAAAACCCAAAACGCGCGATGGTCGTCAACGTGTTAAATTCTATTGATCACCTATGACAAATTCTGGATGAAACCTAAAACAGTATGCCCAAAAATTGAAACCATAACCGATGCAGATTTTCTCTATCTTCCGGAATGAGAGGATCCCTAGGAAAGGAAATGGCTCAAGCTCTTCGCTCCTCTTTCATGAGCGCCGAGCTTACGGAATTCGGACACATGCACATAGATGACAGCTGTGCAAACAACGATCGAAATGTACACCCTTGATCGAGTAATGATGTCTTCTTCACACAAGAAGTTCTTTGCAATACCCTGTTCACAAATCTCTGGCGTTCCTCAATAACCTGTTCAGGAATGTATTAATCTAGTGGTTATTAACATTCCACAAGCAATGACCTTCGTGACAAAGGCAATCAACAGGAATGAAACTCAATAAAAGCCTCGCGCATTGCGTGCCATTGCTTCACTACACTTCACCAGAAAACCTCAGTAAACCGTGACTAAAAGGACTGCTGCAAATGACAACAATCCAAAAACTTCTCTAGCTGCAAACGCTTTGAACCCGTCCATCTAACCCACACCCATCTAACCGGTTTCTCATCGAATTCTCATGTTTATTTTATATTGTCCTACTATCACAAACGAGATTCCGAATGATTGACATCTTTGATATAAACAGCAAAACTATTCAAGAAGAGTAAAGACTATTATGTAAAAGATACCCTCGCCTTCAAATGACCAGAAATTGTGCAATTGCAGAAATTGACGTGGCATTGGCACACGTGGCTAAATTCTCGATGAAAAGGTGACGTCACGTGTGCTCAAAGATGTTCTTGAATCGATGCCCACGTCATTTTCGTGCAATTGCAGAAAAAAAAAAAAAAAACAAAACAAAAAAAAAAATAAACTTTCTGGTCGTTCGAAGGCGAGTGTATCTGCTGGAGCCCTTCCGTAAGTTATCCAGAAAAAGCCCCATCGCGCATTTTGTGTAATTACTCTCAAAAAATCGATTTTTCCTGGAGCGAAAAACTATAGAATTTCTGGGATTCAGTCGATCCTTCGAAAGGACTGAAGTTGTGTAGACTATTCTACTCAATAAAGAAAAAGGAAAAAATAAGAGCTCTAACAGTAAATCTGCAAAAATGCTGCTTAAGATTAGAAGAAAAACACTCACGCTGGTGTAAGCTGTTCCCAATTTCGATTCGAACGATTTGAAAAGAGATGAATTACGGACATCGTTCCACTTGTGTTTCACGGTGTCTGCAGTTGCTGCAGCGACTTCAGTTGTTTTTTGGAAACTGCAAATGAATAGGCTCATATTCGTCATAATAATTGCTCAAGGGTAAAAACCGCAGTAACTTCGCGTTCACACTAAATAAGACCAATTTTAATGCATTCTAGAAAGAATAAAAGATAACCAATCAAAGTAACACAGCAATCATTAAGTACCCGTCCACAACACCGGGGAAATACCTATCCCTCTTGGAGGAAAGCTGTCTTCACGAGCAAATTGAAGTAAGATGGGATGTGTTTCCAAAAGAGAAATGTAAACTGCTCTGAAAGAGAAACTGCGCTCAAAAACGGGACTGCAGGTCCTAACTTGTGTGGAAGCGTTCACTGCTCTTAATATGAACGGCAAATCCCCGAACTGACACTGCCAGATTAGAAAACGAGCAGGGTCAAGCGAGGAAATTAAGCCCAGCCGAGCGCACTTCAAAACCAATAAGCTCAGTGGCAACAATCTCGTGCCATTCAACGGGCTTATCTCCGACACAATATAGGCACGTCTTTAATATGTCGAAAGATTTTACGGTGAAATTCACTGATCAAGGCAAAACCAATCTTGATAGAACAAAAAAAGAACTTACGCTTCCGTATCAGTGACAGCCTTTAGTCCTTTGTTGATATCATTTCCAAGCTCAACCAATGGATTCAAACCCAGCTTACGCTTAGCTCGGATGCATGCTTCTGACGGGCAAGAAGAACCTGTTTCAACGTTTGAATTTCTTCTTCAGTCTGAAAAAGTGAGAACGAAAGGACCGACACAAGATGAAGCTCGCTCAAGATGAGATAACCTTTCTCAGTTCTTCCTTCAGAATAGCAGTTTCAGCATCACTTAGTTGTGTCGTACCATCATAAGTATCGAACACGGGGTCAGCAGCTATAACTTGTTCAAATTACTGACACTGAATAAACTTATGAAAATCAGGGCGAAAGCAATATAACAGCAAAAATCGAATCCAATTAAAACTCACATTCCATTGCAGGCGTAGCCATGATGAAACAGAAACACCAACGCTGATGACGCTAACAAATGAAACGGCAAAAAATCGATAAGCCACTCACACGGTCACGTCACGAACTGGAATTAAATGAGTGACGAATGAAAAAAAAAGAACGTCATTTGGTAGCGAACGCCTAGGACTCGATAACGAACGATAAAATCAATGCCCACAATAACAACCCTCGAGTCACCATCAATCGCAACACATCTGCTGCCGCTATGACTAGTTTGTACTGAATCAATGGCGAAACAGCGATTAAACGTCAGCACAGCAGTAGCAGTAAACAATGAACGAATGATTAAAACTATAATGAGAACAGTGCCACAGGAAGAAGCAAAAGACTTCGTGAGATTGCTGGATGTGAAATACGCTCATAATCACGCCTATTTCAACTTGAAGTATTTATAGAAGAATTACACTTCTATCAAACTGTGAAGCAGAGTCAACCAATTTCGTTTTACGTTTCCCTAAGCATATTAACCAAACTCCCCAATAACGCTCTCCATCTGGGCTCGAGTGCGTAAATTTCTAAATATGTAGCCAGAACAGAATAGGCTCAATAAACCGGTATTGCAGAGCGCTGAAAACAGCAACTTCCACGGACCAATCCTTGGTGGTGTGAAGGAAAAGAGCTGGGAGAATGGAACTGGTAATGCATCACATCCCAACCATATGATTCGCCACGCATATGACTCAAGGTATGAATTAGTGAAAAACTTCCGACTTCAAAAAGCTTGAGAGGCGAGCACTTCCCTCAATGACATTTGAACAACACTTCAGATCACCAACTGGTAGACGATGGATCCTCTCTCCATACACGGTGCTATATTTTACCAACTCTTTAGTTGTATCCGTACTGCTCTCATCTTAGAATCTCGGCATATTTGGTGCGGTTGTAGTTGAAATTTCGTTCTATGGATTCCTATAGTAACACCATGACCACATTCGTATCATTAAATACAACTAAATCATAACGGGGAAACATTGCAACAGTTCCTAGGTTGTTAGTCCCCTATAACAAGCCATGACTTCGACGTTACAAAAGTTACAACCAGGCAACACATTTCGGCGTTAGTGAGAAAGAGCAGAACTAACGCTTTCAAAAAAGGTAGCAAACCATTCAGAAGTGGATTGAATCCCCAGCAGTTGGAGCAGTATCGCACTGCCCTTCAGCAGATGGAAAGAGAACGGGGAGCTAGAGTTCAGTAGCTTTCTTAAACATAGTGATCAGATTTGATGGTAGCAGAATTCATCAATCGCCTTGAAAGCGAACATTAACAAGCTAATGTGAAGTATCCATTGCTTACCCACACAACCCCACGACAGAGGGGAGCATATACGGCATACAAACGTATCCGGATAAATTGAGTCCCATCTATAAAACCCTATTCACATTCAGGGCACATGACATGAATCTTTTTTTTTTATTATTCTTGTTACGATTCCACGCCCGCGACAAATTATGTCGACAAATAGGCGAAGCTATTTGAATCACGCCCTAGGCAAGATATTTGAAACATTATGGATATGGGAGAGGAGCATAAAACTCGAATAATTCCAATCCTAGTATTCGTTACACAATTTCGAAGAATTTATAGAATGAACTCCGACGCGAGCATAATTCCTACCAGGAGGCACGAGCGGGCTAATGTAAACACGAAGCAGTGAGACGCTTTATTATAAGATGGGCGGATATGACATTTTTGTTGCTCAATACGGAGCAGCGAGCCGCGCTGGAACATAGGCCATCTGGAACATGACACGATACGAATGAGCGCTTTGACATTTATTGCGCTGCAAATGAAGTTGATCGACGAAGTCAGAATGCCTGGAAGCCAAAATCTCACGACCGACTGAACGGGAGTTGAATTGAAAAAAGGGGAAGTAGCTTGATGTGTCAACGTTATTATCACGTAAGTACCAAAGCGCCTTTTCTGCGTGCCTACTGTGTGGGACCACTTCTTTCAATGAAAAAAACCCAGCAATTCCCCACCAAGAACTGAAAGCATCACAATACTTGTAGAAATGGATCAAAAAACCTCTTGAAGACTTTACTCAACTCGTAATTGCTCTGCCTTCCTTAGGCCGACGTCATACTTTGCGAATCGAGCGAATCGCTAGCGAATCGAACGATGCACCAGCGATTCGAACTAGGTACCAGCGAATCGAACTAGGTACCAGCGAATCTTGCATAAAGCTTGAAACTAGGGTGTTAGGCTAGGTTTTGAGTGAGTGTGTGGTTGCCGCCGGACAAAGAGCCTTTGGTGAGGCCACACAACCTCCGAATTTCGCGTTTTACTCCCCTATTTCGTCCACTATAGGTACTCGTTGACTGGTTTATACAAGGAGTAATTAAATTATTCGATCATGTCAGTCAATATCTAACACCGTTGGGCTTCATTCAAATTCAAATGGACTACAGTGCCGCGGCAGTAATCTTTGTACATCGGCGTCTTTGATTGATCTTAATTGATAGAGGATACAGGAAAGCTCACTGATAAGGACTTTTTCATATGATGAGGGGCATCTCGGAAATGTTTGCCTTCAAGTATCTGCGCCAAAAAATAGAAACTTGACGGCCAAGTTCAGGTTCCTATCATGTAGTTCAGAAACTCCACTGCGTATCATGAGCAAACCGTCCTTTCCGTAGCGAAAAATGCCCAAATTAGCCTACCGTCTTTTTTTTTTCGCTCGAGTGCCAACTCGTTCAACGCTTAAAACTTACAATGTTCTCTCTGTGTTTGCATTAATGAGACCTTCCATGAACATTCTCAGTTTTCCTTCTGACATCCCCTCTGAATGGAAACCGTCCATTTCACACAGTTCAAACTTTTACAGCTATTGTGGGGACTGATCGCAACTATAATCATTTATGGGGTACGTCAAATTCTTGAAAGCTTCACATGAGTCTTATGCTTATTACCATTGGATGTTTCTACGTACGCTCCCAACTAGTCGCTCCCAACTTCTATCAATTGCACATCACTTCCGATGACACGTCTGCCCCAACTTCCGGATATCGACTGTACTACGCAGGCAGGGTCAACCGTCACGTTCGAACATTTTCAGGGTTTTTGCGACCCCCTTTTCTCAAGGGGGTCACCCCCTTATCTCAAGGGGGTCCAGTTGCGACCCCCTCTTAGGTAATGGAAGTGCCGAATGTGCTGACTAAATGTTAAGTGAAATATTTATTTCACTCATTTTACTAAACCATTTCAGCAATATTCAATGCGTAGAAAGTAATCGAAGATATAGTAGCGAAATTCCGATCAAAAAACGTGAAATGGTAAAGAAAATTGGAATTCAAGTCCTTTTCTCTGTAGTGGATGCCAAAACTATTTTCGATGTGGATGTGTCAAGTGAAACATATATCTTTCTATCCCTTTAAGTTTGTATTTACTTTCACTACCTTTTCTCACTGACATGTTCATCAGAATAGGAAGAAAACGAGGGATGAACCGAGCTGCCAATTCCGCTGTGCTTAAAAAACTTCTGCTAAACTGGAGCATATTTGATCATACCGTGACCCATGTCGTTTACAGTTATGTTATGTTGTAATCCATAGAATAGAGGCAAGCAAATTGGGAAGAATCCCCGCATACGCTAGAAAAAGGGATGACAAGGGTGAGACGCGCAACCGCGTCTCAATGTCCAACGAGGTGCGCAAAGTGAGACGCGTTACCGCGTCTCAATGTCGTCAATGTGTTAAGTCATTTGATCGCATTGCTCCTTTTACATCTTTTTCCCCATAGTTTCGCTCGATTTGCAGTAGACTGCTCTAACTGTCTTCTAAATTTTTATTGAAATCGATTGAACTGCTAAAGCGGTGTCGTTATGGTGTCTACACAATTACTGCCAGTCCTTCAGTCTTATTCAGAGTTGTATAGGTGTTCATTATTGAGCATACCTCTTTACGCATTCTCTGAAGCTCCCCATATTTTTTGTCATGTGGGCTTGGAGTTTGGGTTTTTCCTGATTGCATTATTCTCGTCGTACCATGCCTTTTACAGAACCTGAGTACGCCTACAAACACCTACAATTTTGGTTCAAAACGGAATTGGTGGGGGAGGGGGTGGAGAGGAGGAGATGTTTTAAGGAGGAGCTTATAAAATTTTGTGAATATCTTCCTCTGCATTTGTTTTCTTTAATTTTAGTTTATTTCTTGTTCACCGCTACCACTTTGTGTCACTGTTTGATGTTGTTAGTGACTATGTCATTTTAATTGAGTTTAAATCCACTTGTCCTGGTCTTTTATTTAGTTTTTTTTTTCCATTCTTGACTCACCAAGCAACCTAGCCACGAACCTTTTAAAAGTGTTCAAAGCTCGGCAACGATGCGCTAGGGAAGGGGTCAGTTTTTCATAGTCTCTGAGTGTAAAGATCCGTTGGCGTTGGCCTACTCTGCGTGAAGTTGTATTAGAGTCAGGAAATGAGCGTCAGCATGGAAAATAAATAGCGTCGAAGCATTATTTTATAGGGCCTGACTAGGATATGAAAAAAAAACGGGCGCGTGAACCACTCACGTCTAATTGGTGTGCAGAACGAATTATAGCCGCTATTTTTTTTTCTTATCGTGCAGATTGTGAAGGGGTTCTTGTCAACCAAGATGTCAGGTGTCCTCTTGTGCAGGATTAACATTTTCCCTCCGCTTGACAGTATCCCACGCAACTTTTTCTTCCAACGACGAAGCGCTATTGCGAAATTGTCTATTCGTGTCGACGTCAAGCTAGCCGCATTTCACCAGCAATGGAGGAAGGGAAAGAGCGAAGAAAAGCCTGAAACCAGCTGGTAGTGGTTTCTGGTTCGGGTATCTCAGTCACTTAACAGCAAGACGATAGTATGTCAAAGTGGAGGTGCGAGCCAAAGTTGGGGCCCGTTGGTATTGGAAAAGTGCGAAAAGTGATCGTAATCGTTCACGAGACGAATCCCATCTTCCACGTTTTCGGGTCAACATCGATTGGTGATTGATTCCCGTTTATGGAAAGGTAGAACATAAAGCAAGCATTGGTTCTGATCTGAATGCCAATTTTCTAGAAGCGATTGTGGTTTTTTCCACATTTTATTTGATTTTTGAGTCTTAACGGCTGTGTAGTCGTGGCGCATAGTTTCAGCTCTTTCGGATTTTTTGCGAGTTTGTTTCGTAGTCAAATCAAAGAATGTTTCATCGAAGGAGTGGGTACCATTTCATCAGTAAGTGAGCACCATTCCATCACTGAATTCAATACCTTTGCTAAGTGGATGGAGTGGTAAACTATTTTCATCATGCCTCTTCACCTTTGTGTCGCTAGTAATAAAAAGAAACCAAACTTCGATGATGCTTTGATGATGGTATTCTCTTTTTGTTCCCATTTTCCTTGGCATTGAAATATATTTCAGTTCTGTGATGAACCGATTTTTTTCATTACTCCCTTTGTCGCAACCTCGGGCATTTTACGGGGTGCCCATAGGCAAATCTAAGTGCAGACACACATACCAGCAAATCGACGGAGCCATTGAGTGGTCCATATAAAAATGGACAATAATTATATTTCGACTTTATAATGAGTTTAATATATAGTCAGGCGATGCTTGCATAAATTGCATGAATTCTTTTCGACATCATGCCTTGAATATCGAAGCCATCCATATTTGCTGTGAGTTTTAGGCTAAAATGGCTGCTTCTACTTCCATCGATCATCTGGCTGGGGCAGCACGAGGTGGAAGTCATGCGGCCACACCATCCGAGGAGAGCAAACCAGTGATTTCGTAGTTGTGCCAAACGATGGTGAGCACTGTGCCAGAATCGTTTTCTTCGTACATATTGCAGTGACATTCTCTTCCTCTTTACTCACTTGTGGTTCGTTCATTTCTTTGTCTATGCTCTGTTGCTACATCATTGTGTGATCGGCCACGAGAATCCATCGACAACACCAAGAAATTTCCTCGTTGTACGTGTACCATATGACAACAGTGTTGAGGTTACATTATAATTATTTTTCACTAGTATCTCTTTTTGCTTGTTTACTTCAGAAGCATTGAATGGGGCATGCGTGGGTGTCAGAATATGTTTGGGATAGCATGAAGTATTTTTCTGTTTTCCTTTCCCTTTGAAATTATCTTTATACCTATAAAGTATCGTGATACATTTACTGGTGTGATGTTGGAGCGCATTGTTTTTTTTGGGGCCTGATGTCGTTAGATTTCACTTTCTGAAGGAACAGCATTACAGAAAGCTCCAATGAGAGTGGGCGGCTGTCCCTGTTTTATTATTCATGTCTTTTAGCATGCACGACTACGACCCGATAATTGCCTTTGTCCTCTCGTTGTAGGCGAGCTTTGAAGAAGAGGCTGTTGTCGGGACTTCGCTTGAAAAGTGTTCTGAAAGCTGTGCGCTTTCAGTAGCTCCTGAGGTAGCTGTGAAAGACGTAGTAAAGGTCAAATATTCCAGACAAAAGATTGAATGAGATACTTGCTTTTTCACAAAAAAAAAGTATCATATGAGCAGATTGTAAACATGGGAATTAACTGCTATGATAAAAGCTAATTTCATGGGTCTCAGAGCAAATTTTGACAAGGTGGCAGAGTGTGAGAAAGGGGGGGGAGGGTGCGAGATTGCATATTTGTTCTCTGGTGCGAGTTTTCATGAAGTGTCGGTCGCCAGCCGCGTTCTGTGAAAAGCGTCCAACATATTATTTTTTTTTTTAATAATTTATAATAATCTAGGAAATTCGTCATTTGAATTTGTGTATAATCGTTCTTGTCACATGTAGCCCTTTTATTCACGTCGTCACGAGTTCTGCCTTTTCTATGGCACGGTATTTCCCCACTGAAATCGGCAGCATTCATAGCTGGCAAGTCTGGTGAATCACCTAGGTTTGAGTCGTGCATTCGTTGAAAAAATTACAATGGGTGTGCTGTATTCAAGCGTCTTGGGATGAGAAGTCACGCCGACCCACGGAAAGGACTCCACGCCGGGGTATTTTGGTCGAGATTAAGGAGGTTGTAATGTCAATGAGAAGGGAGAAAAAGAGTGACAAAAGCGTAATTGCTGTGCACTTTACAAATAGCTCTTTCTCGCTCGGTTTCATTTTTGGTGGAGACCGTAGTCTTGGGCAGATGTTGTCAGCGGTGTTTCAGAGTGTTGGCAAGCTTCCTGACACTGTTGAAATAATCCATTGCTGGAGGGTGGAGTGGGCAGGGGAAGAGGAGACGGTCGTGTGGGTAGCTGTATGAAAGGAGACCCTGTTCGCGATGAAATTTCCTCGACACGGTGTTTATCCTGACTAAGCCATCTCCTCTTGGGGGGCATCTTGTTCCGTTAGAGGGAAAGTATAGGTCTTTTGAAGGGTCGGCATATTCAAAAAGGAATAAGGGAGGGGCGCGGCTCCAGTCGTATTCTCACCCTACTCATGCAGTTGGAAACGTGCAAGCGCTCTTCACTATATTAAATCACGGCTTTCATCTTAGGACCGAGAAACCTAGCAAGAGCTGAGACGCTGAATAATGCAGTGCTTTTGATGGCAAGCCTAGGCCAGGGAATCCTTCGAAAAGATGGGCTTCAAGTTTACGACCTATGGTTAGTGGAAGTGCTATTGACGTTGAAGGATTAACATCTTTTTATATGTATACATATGATATTGGTAAAAAGCGATTAGAAACGATTAGGATAGTTTCACAAGAATGCTGGGTTGTGAACAAAACTTTCGCCCCAGGCGGGACTAGAACCCGCACCTCTCGCTTTCCGGGCAAGTGCGCTACCAGTTACGCTACCGGGGCACCATTTCATCCCAACTCAGCTTTTCATGGTTCAGTCCCGTCTGGGGCGAAAGTTTTGTTCACAACCCAGCATTCTTGTGAAACATTCGCAAGGCGAACTGCGGCCAAAAACAGCAGTTAACAAACAAAAACAAGTCAAGATTAGGACAGGGTTCTTCGTGTTACTCGGGTTCCGAAAATGAGTGAAATGCATGGCGTATCCCCAAGTGTTTGAAGAGAACAAGCGTGTTTCACTGTCTGCTATTATGGATCACGCTTGCTCCTAAATGCACAAGATGGCTTTCCAGAAATTGAGTGAAATTGACATTACAGTATTCATTCAAATATTTATCTGTTATAAAACAGCTGTGATATTTAACACATAGTTACATGCAATCGATAGATATGGGCAAAATAAACGTTTTACAACACACGAATTGCACAAAAATCTGACCCAGTTACTAACCCACCTACAATCTCTTGAGCGTTGGAAAACTTCAATTTTTTATCTGAGGAATGACTGGATGATGTTGTTCATTTGATTATTTGAGGATGCCTTGGTGGGAGTGGTGCTATTATAGAATATTGCGACGGGACAGTTCAAATTTGAAAACGTTATCAGTTGTTATTGGTTTTACCGAAGGAGACAGTCCATGAAAGAACTTCCTAGAAAGTGCTGAACTTGTGCAGCACTATGA
>MU882353.1:2776-17929 GCA_036418205.1 Ostertagia ostertagi
ATTATTACTCCTATGTAAAGTGAAAAAGAGACTGTTGTGTTCTTCAGATGGTGCTCGTCATTTTGATACCGAATTCATCCCAGGTGGGTCAGCTTTGTTGAATGTCATTTTTACATGGAAAAGCTCCTTTGAGCCAAAGTATAGTAAAACTAATAGGATCTGAGCCTTGTCACTTAACGTTCCTTTTCTACAGAGCTCACCCCATTGACGAGAAGTTTTTGAAGTTCCTACCTAGCACCGGCTGTCAATTTCGAGGCCTTGAATCAGAGAGAAATTCACATTTTTTCATGGAAAGAAAACAGTACAAAAAGTATACCATTGAAATCCTCGTTAAAAATGCTTTACATCTCCTAAGTTCACTGTTGTTTACTTGGGTTCAGTTTATTACTATTCTTGTGCTTGATTTGTAAACAATGGCTACCTAGATATAACAAATAAAAATAAAAAATAACAAAAATCGCGATTTTATTTACTTGTTTATTATTTCGCCAATTCCTGATTTTTGATCCATACTTGTGAGGGGGGTTCCCATAACATGTGCAGCTTGTGATTAGTGGGGGTCTGAGGGCGATGCTAGATAAGGGTCGTTTATGAATACTAAAGATGGTCCGCGTCCCGTCCCGTGCGTAATTTCCTCTCCTTAGATGCCTTTGACTGGCTGACGGCAACGACGGCCGCGACCGTTTTGGAAATGTGGAAATGGCCTTTCTCGCAAACGCCATAAATAACGGACATTCGTCGGAGCGGCGACGATTTGAAGTCGCCGACGTGGCGTCTTCAGCGCCCGTTGGCGTTGTGGACGCCGTGGAGGCCGGCTGACGGCTCACACCATACACTTTTATTGGCACCCATAAACCAAGTGAACTATAGCCAGCCAGCCAGCAAACGAGCCAGCCCGAGAGAACCCGAAAGCCTACCCAGCCCAGCCCGGCGCCGTCAATCTACACAAGGCGTTTCCCGAACGGAAATTCATTTCCTCATCATCCATCATACTGTAGCCGTAGGGGATTTATTATGGTGAGAATGCAATGAATGAAGAAACGACTAGCGGTGGAGCTGACGGCTGGATAAATCGCTTGCTGCTTCGAGAGATGAATAGCCGGAGTTGTGAAATCGGGTTGTAGTTGGGCCGGACCTGAACAGGGGTTGACGAGCTGTAGTCGTGATTGATTTTACAAATGTTTAAGCCTATAGAGGGGAGGAAACAGTCGAAATGATTCAGTTTCAGTGGAAACACTCAGTAATATTCGAAGAGTCAGCTGAAGGAAGAACACATCTGAGAACCTAATGGCACATCTATTACGACTTTCAATATACGTGCTTAGCAGTCATTCATCTGGGATCACCTAATTTTTGACATCATGTTAATTTCAAACTACAGCGTTAATTTGGCTCTTCAGGGACTTCCCCAGCGAATCACCAGCTCTTTGGCAATGTTAGAACTTCAAGAACGCTGAAAGCCAGTGAAGTCTAAATGCTTACAGCGAAGAGGACTGTCGGCTCTCTGTACGGCGACTTCTTACCACAGATTCGCCTCGACAAGTCAGAGGGATAACTAGAAATCCGGTCCTGTGCTGTCGGTCTGTATCTTGTGGGAAGGTGCTTTCCATAACTCATAGGTATGCAATATGCTTGGCATTCTCGGCACGAAAGGTGTCCACGGATGCACGGAATTGACGTTTTCATGTCTCAGGCAGAGCCCTGCGAGCCGCCTATTCTTATGCGACTGTCAGTCATTGTTTTGTGGGGCTTTCATTACCCGTCCTGTCAACCTGGGCCTGAGGCACTAAAACCATTTTTGTAATTTCTGCAGCACACGGTCAAACCTCGGCAGGGATTGAATTTACGGCTTCCAGAGGTATCTAATCCCATAAACTCGCTAATTTGCCGCTAACGACCGAAAACGCTTGAAGAATACCGTAATAACTTCGTATAGCATACGGATTTTCGGTTCTCTCTTCGTTTATTGGTAAAGGATTTTGATACGCTGGGCAGGAACGGATGCACGGCGCAAGTCCAAAGGGATGTTAGGGAATTCTCTATCTCTACGTTGAAATCACTCATTACTTGTTCTGCCAATAGAAAAACGGAGATAGAAGGATAAAGCTTTCAACCTCTTTCAACCCCTTTTTGAGGTGCGCCACGCATTCTGCCTCCATTCGGAATCGCAGCAAAGATTGAATGGGCATATGCAGGTTGGCAGGGTGAGCAAGGATTGCAGGTCCATGATTTGTTCAACAATCAACCAAGCAGACAATCGAAGATGTAAGGGCTGGGCCTCGATGAGATTCATGCGAGTCAACACCCTGCAACGTGCTCGGTGGAAACCAGCGCATTTGCCACGACATCACCACCGCCTCATAGAAGAAAATATATTAGAAAATTAGGCAGATTCACTGGTCTTGTTTGAGAAGCAAAACCGCTGGTAGGTGACACTGGGACTAAGCCCAAGAGAGGGGAGGAACGCCAGAGAGAAAAAATTACTGAAATGTTCTCCTAGAATCCCTTCCCCTTCCTCAAGCTTACCATCAGTCCTAGGTACCGTAGTGGCTCACTCACGTGAATGTTCCCCCTCCCCCTTCTCCAACGACATGAGCGCCGAAAAACATTTATCTAAAAATAATCAAGGCTCTTTCTGCATTGACGAGACCTCTGAACTGAAAACTACTAGGGTTTTGAACCCATAACCCTGTTCTCCGGCCCCTATTCCCTCTTACTGTATTGCATGTTTCCCAGCAAAGCGCTAACCCCCGCGTCCCGAGGTGTCCGAGTGAGGCCATGTCGTAATCACACAAGAGTAGTGGCGGCAGACGAGATTCGTGTGTACAAAACAGAACCGCGATGACCCTTGAGGTCGTAAAACTTGAAAGACGCCGCTTTGATGGGAATACTGTGGCGAACGCGGAGACCCAGAGTGTCGGCAAATCCGAATGTTCCACGGGTTTGTTATACAACCCTGCGCGCGGGGCGCGGCGGATTAGGCGCCAACGACGGATTTACGTCCGCGGCGAGGATCTCAAGGAATGTCACACCTCTGTTCCAGGATCGATTCTATTCGAATTGTACCCGGATGAGTTGGGAGGGGCAAGGAATGATGCTGATCCCTGGCTTCTCTAAGGCAAATGAAAAGGTTGATGAAGCAGCTAGACGAGTCAGCAGCGCCACAGGTGTGCCGGTGTGTCGTGTCGTTAACGATCGCGACGCGATTCGAACGATCGCCTATAAATCGCCACGGCGAAACGTTAACGACCCAGGCCGCATATGTCGTCGACGACTGCATTACGATTGCCCGAAACGACTCCCCTGACAACCGCATTCTGAACGAACACTTAGTGCAGACCCTAAGAGACCTCGCCATGCGCTAGCTCAGCCTTCAGGGTCATTCCACAGCTGGAGCTCATTTTATGTCATCGGAATATCAAGGAGTTCAAAAGGGGTTTCATGGGTGAGGGTTGCACATTAAGCCCGACTGGCTTGGAACCTTCGCCGTTCTTGGTTGGATCAAGGCCTTTTTTCAGAGTGGCTACGGCTGAAGTTCAAGGGGAAAATGGCCACGTGACTTGCACACGCTGAAATCAGCGTTAAAACAACTTTCGTGCTGGAAAGAAGTCTATGCCCGGTGGTGCGGTTATCCAGTAGGACCACTGCTACTGCTTGTGGGACCTCCACCCAGTCAATTCTCTTTTGAATTGCGCGCGCCCCGTAATCTGGGCTAAATTTAACCGCATGGCAACCCTTTTACTCCATACGTTAAAGCTTTACCCTCCTTTTATTATGGAAGAAATTAATTTATTTTAGCACCAAATGTCAGTTACAGAAAAAGATCCATGCAAATGATAAGTAAGGTGCCCTTAACACATAATATTGTAGTAATATTTTACCCTGTCCAGATCTCATCCAACCTTTTTGGCCTTGGAGGTTGGGTGCGAACACCGCTCATCAACGACGGTCGAAAACTCACTTGCATAAACAGCTTGCTGAGGCTACGTGAATCGCTCCGAGACCACTAGATGGCAATTTGGCTTCGGTTCTCAAAAATACCAGAGCCGTTAGCCCACAACGATCTACCACCCGGTTTTTCGGCATGGAGGTGTGGACCTCCTAATCCTGAGTCACCCTACTTCCTGTCAGAATCCTCATCCAATGGAGAACGCAAAAACCCTAAACGCGAGCGTGGCTACCTGGGCTTGTAAACACTATCCACATTACGACAATTTTAAGGTAAAAACCTCAGCACTTCTAGTAGTGGATTAGCTTGCTTACACAAAGGTATGCACCGTAAGTGCGGCTAAATTCCAGCGCTACCGCTCCCACAGCCCTCCTAATAAAATAGGTCTCGGAGGCGTCATTGTGTCACTATTGCTCCCTCTGGATCTCAAGAACTCGACCCATGGCCCTCATTTGTTGGGCGCTATCGATGTCGCTAGCGTGGTGAAGTCGGCGCTGGGAGTCCGGATGAGCGTAATTTGGAATGTGCGTATGTCTGTGTGTGGGTTTTCGGCGTTTTCTTTTCACATCGCCGTCGGCGGCCATTGAAACGGCGCTTAATCCAATTTTGAGACGCCCATTATACGAATGGCTCTGCGGTTTCCGCCAGACGAAACGATAGCCCATTTGGGCACATAACAAACTTCTCAATTACCATAACAAACAAGTATTGGAGGAGCAGGAGGAGGAGGAAAGCAGAAGGAGGTACGCATGTCACATATTGGTCAAAGAAGGAAAATCAGGTGTTCTTTTGTGTTTTTTTTTTGTTTTAATTTTTTACTGCAAGAATTTGATCCAACCCAGAAAGATACCAACCCCTGCCGAACACAGGTTGAGGGTAGTGAGGGGATGCGGAGGGGGCTAAGTTCCTACGAAGAATTTACGCGCCTTGTAGGAAAGCAGAAGGAGAAACTTGAAATCTGCCTTCAAGAAAGTCTGTAAAAAGGCTTCTAAAATGTTTCGAAAACCTTCTCAATGCAGTTCTCTTGCCCAAAAACAAACCTTAAGCCCGACTGGACAATGAGGGAAAATAGCGATGGGGATCTGCAGTCTGGAAAAATGAGTAGTGGCGGTTTCTGCTAGCAGTAAATTAGGTTTGTTTACCTACATAAATACTGCTCAGCTGGTCCATGACCTTATTATACCTATTTATTTATTTATTTATTTATTTATTTATTTATTTATTTATTTACATTGCATTTCCAGATCACATGGGTCTTATCTCATGTAACAAATGTAGCACATTATTTTTATAAAACATCCCTTTATTTATTTAAGTTGAATTTATAATAAATTTGTACATTTAGATGTTTACAATTATTATTATAGAAAAGTTTTTTGAAAAATTTCAAGCACACTCTGTAGACCAAGAATTACTCAAAACGAGTATTTCATATGGTTCAGTATTTATTATATATTTTTTCAATAGTTATAATTTGGATTAAATTAAGCTCTTAGGGCTTAATCACTGATTTTCTTCCCGAAGCCTTCAAAAAAGAAAGTTTTTTTGAAGCCGTGGATAGTAAGGTCAGACTTCCCCAATGTGAGCTGGAAAGTACTGAGAATACGGTACACACGATCATTCAAAAGATCCAATGGACACTGCGAAGAGTATTAATCAGCCATCTGGGGAGATTTCCGAGTTCCCATCCGTACAAAAACAGCTTCTTTCTGTATTGCCCGCTGGGCCATATGGCGCAATTCTTTCGAAAGCTGGTGATGTAAAATAGCCCAATAGGCATGGGAATGGGAATAACACGTCCTGAATCCCATCCCTTCCACAAAGGATCACAGGATGTTTAGAGCTTTTAGCAACAGCAAGGTTGGCCGAGCATCCCTAGATAGCGTGGTTCATAAACGAAACGAGGGGGGGCATCATGATGCAGTTTTTCCAGAAAGCTAGGGTAACTCCGAGCCAGGGGAGTGTAGCCAGTCTGGGGGGTGGGGGTGAGGGCAGTCACTTGACATGCGTGAAAAGCTGGAATGTTCGAGTTCACACTAGTTCGCCGAGAAACTGCATCATGATGCCCCCTAACTGGAATAGACCCCGAAATGATTCGAATTCGGCAGATGACAATGAACGTTTAAAAATTGTCCCCATCGCGCTACAGTAACCTCGGTCTCAGTTGTTTTGAACTGTAACCTTAGCAGAGCCAGGGCTCCTCAGCATTTTCCTAGACTACTGTGAACCATATTGCATGGGTACTTTGTAGAACTCATCCCGAAGCTCATTTAAATGCGGATCGGAACCATGCGGGCTCTTGAGAAAAAAATACGCAAAAATGTAACAAAGAAGCACCACGCAAAATCAAGGAAAGAAATACTGAAAGAAAGAAAGAGAGAGAAATACTGCAATGGGAGAAAAAATGAACGGAAGTTTTTTGAGATCAAATTGCAGACGATGAACGAGGAAAAAGTTCCAATGAATTACATTCAAGTAGAAGAAACGTGCCCTATTTATTTATTTAACTTTTTTATTTGGCCTACTGCAGCACGACTAATGTGCGCCATAATTTCAATATTCACGAAGGATTGACACAAAAGCTTGATTCCGAAGAAGAATCAATCCAGAAAAAAGTTTTTATTTTGATAATGTTCAAAAAAAATCCTTGTATTTCTCTGCTTCCGATCATTTTCATTCCTTTCCTCTTTTTTGGTTTGTTATTGCGCTGCTCCTTTGGATTCTCTCACATATTATTATAACTCAACGTTTGCATAGTTATTTTGTTATAGAGGCGGTGTTCCGATGGCACTCAATGGAGCTGTTAGATGAACACAAAAGTAAAAAAAAAATCCGTTAGACGTAAGGAATAAATCCCTTTTTACTCTATTCCCTAGACGGCTTCCATCAATTCATGCCGGTAAGGCGTACGCACTAAA
Organism: Ostertagia ostertagi; assembly: GCA_036418205.1. Taxonomy (NCBI): domain Eukaryota; kingdom Metazoa; phylum Nematoda; class Chromadorea; order Rhabditida; family Trichostrongylidae; genus Ostertagia; species Ostertagia ostertagi. The sequence goes on from MU882353.1 coordinate 9,644, forward strand.
ATAAAGTACCAAAACGAATTCCGAGCGAATTAGTAAGAAACGAATTGAGACCGAAAAATTATCACCTCTCTAAGAAATTTTGAGTTTGTTCTTTTGACTCTTAGGACAATTCCTGTTGGTGGTAATTTGTTCGTACAATACTTGAATTCTTAAGTTTTCCAGGCAGCACTAACACTCCCTGGCGGGTTTTCATGGCCATCTCCTTTACCATTCCTTTCTGTTACGGGCTTCTCAACCCCTTAGTGCCTTGGAAAATGACCAGGCCTCTTGCTATAGTCAGTCAGGCAGCTTTTCTCTTCTAGACGTCGCTAATTCAATTGGGTCCCACAGTCGCCCGGATATTTTGTTAAGTGAACAACATGAATGAATGAATGAATAATGACCGTGGTCTGTTATACAATGGGTGCATACCACTGGAGACTGTAGGAGTAAATAAACATCCAGGAAATATTCACCTAAATTCCCTCAAAACTCATCATTTTGGTTTATTATGTCTAGCATCGCTTAGTTTGCTCTACTAAAGAAAATTAAAAAATAAATTAAAAAAAGGTCAGTAGTAGTAAATTCGAAAATAAAGCCTTACATTAGGGACCTTATACACCTTATAAAATAAAGTCCACTGAATCTCTCTACGCATTAGCTACTATCTATTGGAAGAATATCTATTAGTAAATTTTGAAGATAAAGCGTAATAATACTTGAGAAAAAAATAATTCCTAATATTCATAACTTTGGCAGCCCAACGGAAATAATGTTCACTAATGATTTTTGTTTGAATGTAGAGGATTTCTAACGTTAACAATTTCAATTTGTTACTCCACAGGAAGTTTGTTCCGGATCCTTGCAAGACTCCTGCAAAAAACCTCAGTACTTTATTGCCACGAACTTTTATTCTTCACATCCTAACAACTGTTATATGTAAAGTTCTTCTGTTCCTTCTATTCCGTAAAACCGGGAGCGGGCCTTTCAAGGATTCTTCTCGCGGATAGGATTTCTGGCCAGCCTGACTGCAGTAATTTCCTCCTTTCCTTCTTTAATTCCTCCTCCCTTTCCTGTTCTTTCCATTCTCATGCTTCACGCATGTGCCTCATGCGCCTCTAAGATACATCAGATAGATTTTGATCGCTAGTATTTCTTGAGCAGAGATTTCTTCGATCTGGATGTGTTTGGCGAGCGTCGAGCGTTGAGTGACCCCTCGGGGCTTGTGCCAATTGACAAACGACCAACAACCTAATGCTTTTACTCGGATGCCGATGAAACATGGCCGAAAGAAGACGACGCAAGGCGGCCTCAGCGGTCCCGAAGAGACCCTTTGCGACAAACTTCCTCAGATAGCCGAAGGCATCTCGGCTTAGTTGGCTTTGTACGTACATAATCCCTGTAGTGTAGTTGGCAGGGATTTTTGTTTGAAATAAATTCAGAGGGGACAGGCATTGTGGGAAAAATGAAAACTGCCCACAGACCCTACATTCCTCGCCCCTCACCCCACCCACCTCACCTCACGTCAAAAATCTTTTTTTCAACAAAAAAGGAGATATTTGACGCGGATTCAAATGCGCTGCAGCCGCAGTGCCCCCGTATCTTGCGATAGCGCCTCAATTCAACTTGAGAGCTTTCATTGATAACTTAAAATTCGTTAGACTAACAACTGACAGACTTGTAAGTGTTCCAAGGTGAGGTCTTCGAGAGAAACTCCTGGAAAATCCGAGAAATTCGAAGACAGAGAATTTCTCCTGGATGGAGGCATGAATCCTTGAGACCATATATTTCTCTAGAAATCGTAGAAAACGCTACCCATGAGATCGGCAATGATTTTCCCAGATGTTTCCCATCCTGATGAGGAAAAAATTGACGAGGAAAATGGCTTGGGGTTGTTTTCGGCGAATCGCTTGGCCGTTGCTCTCCAGATGCAGCTGGAACAAATTAGACCCACAAAAAGAACGAGGTCAAAAGATGAGCGGATTCAAATCACGAGTTGAATCGCTAGCAGACAGGATTTGAACTCTCACTACATAGTCCAGGATCCTTCCCAACGTCTCCCAACAACTAGGACGCCCATGTAGACGCATGAGTAACCCGAGCGCTGGCATTTCTCCCAGCATTGTCAACGGCGAACTGATTAGTCAGAGCAAAACAATTGTGAGAGTGTGAATGGCAGGCTGTTCTGCCCGCGATAGGCAATCTGCGCTTGGACCACACCGTCCGAGACGAGAGCTTAAAGCGTTCCGCAAACTTCACTCACAGCTGGCGTCGTTGTTCATCCACATCTGGTTACCGTAATCGCCAGACAGCAGGCCGCCCGTTCAGTAAAAAACCGGCGTTCGTGCCACCCATGAAGACTGTTCCGAGAAGATTAATCGGGTCGCGATCAATTCGCTTAGCTGCCAACAAAGGTAGAGGAAAGGAGGGGCGGCGGCCGCAGTGAGGAGGAGACCCGACTCGGCTCGACCTACCGTAAGAAACAACAACTTCAAGGTGATGTATGGCCCTAGTGGGTGGTTGACGAATTCCTTTCAAATCGCTCTCCAAGGGGTTTTGAAGTGACAAATTAAACTGACAAGTAATAAATAGCAATCAATAAAATAAGAACATTCCGCAGAACACATAAACAAGGTATCTGTTACAGAAGGGTGACCATCTTCTGGCTGGTCTGACTGGGAAGCCCTGCGCAGGCCACTCTGGCCCTAATGGGAACGTCTCCGAAACCCAAAAGTGTCTAAGTTGTGAAAATCCTCATAGGGTCATCTCTTGATGACCCCAGGGTACAGGGTAATTTTTAGCCCAGATCCTTGGGACTTTTGAAGGCCAAGTCTTTGTTGGATGGCCAGGTATTCCCATATCGGGAGCAATCACCCGAGCAGGCAGATCCCATACGGGAGCCGCCCTCTGCATTAGCGCCAATCTAATATATCGGGACAGCTTCCACAGGGTTTTTTTGCCTCTTGCACGAGAGGCCTTCTGAAGGAAAGCCTTCTGTAACCGAATTAGTTCTCAGCCTTCGAATAACTCGATTACGAGTCCTTGAGGAGCCCGCTCTTTATACCCGGGCTTATCCGCTGCGTAACCCCCGATGTCGCTCACGTCGCCACCACCACCGGAAATGACCTTAGCCGTGTCTCGTTATCGCCATAAGTCACAACACAAACAGGTGTTTTCAGCAACGTAATTGCATTTCCGTAGCAGCAGACGACGACTGGTGACGGCCAGGTGACCAACCGGATACGGTAATTTAAACAAGGCCTTGTGGCCAATCAAAAAGGCGGTTATGGCCGGTCGTAAATGACCGTATGGCATCGGCTAAGGTCGCGGCACAAAGCATCTATAATGAGAGCCTCCTGTAAGACATCATGGGTAAGATTTACCAGCGGTTGGGATATAGCAATTATCCCACAGATTACAATATTTGAATGGGTGTTAAGCCCCTGAATACGACAATCGAAAACTGCACTTACGTTTTCGGGTAGGAACCAGGCTATGATCTTTAAGACCAGGGCTTGTTACCTCTGCTCGTCATTAGGCACACTTGACCTTGTTCCGATTTCCGGAATAGGCCCCACTTTCTCCCTGAAGGATATCAGTTTGGGGTTGACCATAGTTCACAGATAAACGTAACCAGTAGCTAAGTTCATATTTAAGTGAACAGATGATAAGTGCAGGGTATCGGTCGCGCCATGCAACAGATTCGTACCCAAAATCTACTAATATCATAGTAAATTCAAAAAACGGCGCTGGTATACTTAGGAGGGGCATCGTCATGTGGAGAGCCCAACGCACACAGCATTCCCCCTCCTAGTCCTATTAGCACTAATCGTAAGCCATTAAGGGACTAGAGAAAGGGGTGCTTAAAGTTTTCCCATTTTCCCGAAGTTCATCCTCTTCTCCTAGGCTCACTCCGCATAGCGGTGTCCCCCCTTAAGTACAGTAGCTCCCAAAAAACATTAGACAGCCGGTGTGACATCTAATCCTTTTGCTCCTCTGCGTCTCCTTCACAAGGCCAGACACCAGACACTAAGGCCCAAACTTTTGCCACAGGTTAAGTGGCTCACACACCCCCCACCCCCCCTGAATTGGCCCCATTCCCCCTGGCTCACGCATTCTTACTTACTACCAGGTTCCCGCACACCAAAAGGATTAGATGTCATACAACCTAGACAGCCTTTTCAGAGCTCCAGTCCTTCACAGGTCACTGAAAAACATACCTCTGATGGACAAGGGTTTTGGAGCGAAAAGTTACCGTAGTCTTTGGGTACAAAACTTAGTTCAATATTTTTTATTCAGAAGGACAATATAACCAGTAGGTAGTAGTGGTGGCAATTTCAGCCCAAGTAGGAACTGTTTGAATTTCAAAATAGTTCCCAGCGGAATCGTGGGAAAAAATCAGGAATAAAATAATATAACCAATCAACAGAGCTCGTGAAATGTACCTGTACAACGTCGCCCTGCACTTCGTAGTTGAGCCCAGTGGGCGAGAACGAGCCAAATAGCCGTTGTTCATTCCGTCGTCCATGGGAAACGATTAAATCCACATTCTCAGTGAGCAGTACCCGATCTGCCGTCGGTGCCGCCAGTACGGTACTGTCACCTGCCAGCCACACAACGAAGACGACGGCAGTGGGTAGGAATCGGAGTCGTGGTGCTGATCGCTCTATCATCGTCGTCAGCAGCACATCTGAAATGAGCGTGGGCGTGGTCTCGTTGGTGTAGGGGGCGGGCACGGGACGTCGGTGCGGACCTCAACGACCGCGGCGCGCGTATACATATAAAAATGATATACGATGCCGATCTAACCGTTATGGCCTATCGATTGGGGTCGGATAGCAGTTGTGGATGAGGAAAAGTAAGTGAATGGGAAGGATGAATGGGGAAAGACAAAGAAAATGAGCGAGGATGTATAGCCAGCCAGCCGGCTGGTCATCTCTTTGGATAAACAATGAAAAATCAGCGGACTAATTCAATTCTTCTCTGGCTGTCCTGGCAATAAACAAAGCGGTCGCGGTCGGTGAAAAGCCATCTTGACAACTACTGATTACTGCCATTAGCAATATGAAAGGTAAGGAACTAAGCGATGATGAAGCCTTAAGGACGCGCCATGCATCCTGGTTCCTCCAAGATTGTAAAAGCATTTGGAATCTGTTTTTAGAATAACTCACGGGTCAAGCGATGTCTTCGTAATCTTCCCCCCCCTCCCCGTATTAAAGACCATGTGCTTGGAAGGCGTCACTAGAGGGAGCAAGATTTCCCTGGATGATGTAGATCAATGTGCGCCTCTTGCTCCGACACCGTCACCATATCGGTAACGAATAAGAAAAAATTATGAATTGTAAATATTATGTTTAATTTAATAACTTAACTTTTATAATTGCATATCATTATATTACCGTGAAATAATTCAGAGCTCTCGATCAATTATTGGGCACCGTACAAGGGCCGAAATGGGGACTAATTCCATAAATGTAAAGAAACATGACAGTGGAATCTCGTATATTTTCATATTTTTGGCGCTCATCCAGTAAGGGGGGCATCAAGTGGCTGCCCTCACCCCCCCCCCCCTAGACTGCCTACACTCCCCCTGGCGCACAGGTTTCTCGAAGTACGGGACCCCGTGAGCCAGGGGGAGTGAAGCCAGTTCAGGGGGTGGGGGGTGAGGGCAGCCATTGACGTTGCATCACAATGCCCCCCCTTACCGGATGAGCGCCCTATTTTTTAACAGATAGGGAAGAAAAGAGGTTTCAAGTAGGTTTTTTGACAAAAAAGTTCGCATGTTTTTTGGATAGTCGGGCTAGTAAACAAATAGTTAGTTCTCTACTATATTGCCTGATTTCAGGAGGAAATTTCAAGGAAGGAAATGATGCAGTGGGAAAAAGGGCCGCCGCTATACATATCCATGATCAATTCCCACCTAGGCCAACGGCAGCCTACATTTCTGCGACCTTGTGTTCGAATAAATAAACAAATAAATAAATAAAGTTCTGCGCAATGACTTAATATAGAGCATAGCATACATTCGATTCTACTAAGGCACTGTTTTTACTGCGCACTGTGCATGATCTACGCACAAGTGTGTTCACGACCTGGTCAACGAATTTCAATGCATGGCGGCATCACGAACGATCGGCTGCCATCTGGAATTTTTCGATCTTTCAGTTTTGGTGATCAGTGAAGTCATGTAAGTAGAAATTTCGTGGATACAATCGGGAAAATAAAAATAAAATCAGAGGAAAATTAAATAGCTCAGGCTTATTTGAATGTGTTTGTTTTTCATGGCCCATAAAGGTTTTTCTGCCAGAGTTTCGCCTAAAAACCTCCACGGCATATGAAAAACACATCAAAATAAAACGATTGTTGTTATTCTTCTGCCAACGAGGTTGTTAGGTGGAGAATTTTATTAGTGGCCTGACGTTTCGACGAGATCGTCTTCCTCAAAGGCCCAGTCCACCACCGCAAGAGCAGAACAACGCCACTCCGGGTTAGTTATGGTCAGTAAATGAAAAAAAGGCAATGCCGAGCTCTTACGAAGAGAGACAAGTTGCGAGTTTGATTTACATCAAAATAAACTTATTGTAGTATTTAGAGAAGTGATAAGTGCTGTGTGGAGCTGAGAAACGAAGGTCAGGTGTGTAAGGGGAATAACAGGACAAGAAGCTCAACAAATGCCCATGCTAAGTGGATTTATTGCTGAAATTATTCCAAGGCGTGGTGGTCGAAGGAACTGGAAGAAAAAGACCACAGAAAACACCTCAAAATAGATTTTCAAAGCACATGCCAATGAGTGCACATGGAAACTGCCATCGAAGATTTGAAGGACTACGTTATAGGAATAGTCTGAGGAACTCAGTATAGATTGTCTGGAAAGTAGGGAGAATGGTGGAGAGAAGCAGCAGTTGGAAAGATTCAAAATTGCAAGGAAAATTTGTTAGGTAGTGTCAGACTTTGTGGATTCACTGATAGGTAGGATTCGTACTAGGTAAGATTCGTTGGATGCGCAAAATCTGGCACCAGCCTAAGCAGGAAGAGCCTGTTGCTGTTGTTCATCAAAGGGCAGAGGTTCAGCAAGCTTGTGGGTGAGGCTATCTGGCACAACGGGGGTACCAGATATCCTCGTCCACAAACCTTGTGCAACCTTTGCCTTTGGGCAATCTTATGGAGTCACTGAGCTTCTGATGATGATGAAAACCTCAGCAACAGCTTTCCAGTCACCAGTCACGTCAGTTGTTCAACCAGGAATACCAATTTCGCGAGCTATTGGTGAAACATATACCATACTTTAGGGAGATGCACTGATTGATGATGCGAATGTAGGTCCTGTAACCAACCGAGCTAACCATAAGCTCGCATCGCACAGACGCATGGCCTTAGGATTGGACCCCTGCAATTATGGAAATTTGAGACACCCTCTCCTTTCAACCTTTTGACCTTCGCCAACTCCGAATACGACCCGCCTCCCAAAAGCCCAAACTATGACCGCTTACCTAGTCCCCCCCCCCCTTCCCCTGTTGCCTCCTGTTGGCAACAGAGCAGCGCATGGTTGACCTTGCTTTTACACTTCAGAGCCACTTTATTTGGCTTCGGACTCATTTAGGAAAATAGTGATCCGTAACCCGAGTTTGGAGTGAGGACGAATCCTGCAATTTTTTTGCACTATCAGATGAACATGTAAAAATAACTGAGTTAATAAATGAAGTTGCAAGGGATGGCGCATCCTCGAGGGAGGCGATTGAGTCATCCCAATAAGCTTTGTCTTCCCACTTGAGAGCACATTTCGACGATGAGAAGTTGGGCTTATGAAGCCAGAGCAGGGATTCCAAAGTCGGACTAAGAATAGGGTATCAGGATGACAGCGCTTCAACTGCTGAAAAGGATCCATAAAAGAACTGGGAGGCTCAGCTGAACCAGCATTGGTGAGGAATTGGTTGAATGAAATAATGTAGAATGAGTAGAATGACTGACAGATCGGATCAGTGACAAGAATAACATTTGTTTATGCGCGCACGCGGCGCGATAGGGACACGAAGTGAGTGAGAGAAGTTGCGATAGTGCTGATGTGCCGAGTGGGAATGACCCGAAAGTGATCGAATCTATTAGGCGCGGATTGCCGTATCAGTAATCGAACACTCTGCCAAAGGCTCAGAACCGATCGAGACATTGTATAAATTATGATCGATCATTGACAGATTATCGATCGACGGTCGATAAGGGTGGATCTGATCGGCTTTGAGGTGTTGGCATGTTGCTCAAAGGGAAAACTTTGATCCTAATCATATTTGGAACTGATTGATCACCTCGGTT
>MU882372.1:0-10672 GCA_036418205.1 Ostertagia ostertagi
CAGTGAAGGAGATTGTTCGCTATCTTCACAGCTTCTGCAAAACTATGCCTGCTGAGAACTGTTCAAAGATTCCACTTGATATACAGAGGATGGGATATTGAGAGCAGAGGGAACACGTAAAGCCAGTAAGCGCTTAAAAACGAAATGAAGATCTAAGAATTCGGAAAATAACATTCATCTAATCTCACAATGTAGTGGATGAGATTGAGTACGTGGCGCATTCTGGGGTAAGTTTTGAGGCCCTTCTTTGTGTGTAGCGGTTAGCCCGCATAAGCGGGATTATATACACATCACATGCGAGCAACTACTTTTTGAGATGAAAATCGAGTGCATGGCGCAATCCTATATGGAGCTTTTCCAAAGTATCAAAGCACATTCTTATAGTGTCCGACGAGCTGAATTCAAAGATATCTTCGGATTCTCGAAAGCTCAATTTTGAACCGAGTTATAACGAATTCACGAAATTAACGAGGATTCGCGTTATTCGCGTGAATTTTCGATTTCAAACGGCGAGTACTGTACCACTCCACACTCCCGCTTTAGTCCGCTGTCTCTGCACAGTCAGGTAGCGCTGGATCAGCAAACAGCCAAAGGCGAAGAAATCTCAGGGCCGTAGGCTACCAAAGGAGACGGACAAGAGCGAGCCAGCTGATCGCCTGCACCTACAACTGTCGAAGTGTCAGCTCGGCCGCTCAGCTTTCGGCACTCATTGATGAAGCTCAACGGATCAAGTACCATGTAATTGGCTTGAGCGAGACGAAGCGGAAAGAGCCTCTATCGTGTACCTGGACGGACGGAACTTCGGTGTTCTTAGGAGCTCGCAAGATGGATTCAACATCAGGAGGTGTTGGCTTTCATTGTGTCACCGAAGTTCTCCAAGCATGTACGGAGCGTAACGTTTCATGGGCACCGACTCGCCACATTGACCGCGTGCCTTTCGAAAGATTCGCAAGTTACCATCATACAGGCTTACGCTCCTACAGCAGACAGCGATGAAGAGCAGCATGACATCTTCTATGAACAACTCGAGGAGCTCGTGAGCAGCCAACGTGGCTACGTCGTTGTGATGGGAGACTTCAACGCTCGAATTGGATCCCGAAAGGTCGGCGAGGTCTTTATCGGACCACATTCCGCTGAAGTGCGCAACGAACCTGGAGAAAGATTGGCGAGTTTTTGTGAGTCGCATCACCTCTACCACGGCAATAGCAATTTTTCAAGGCACTACAGAAAAGGTGGACTAATATTTCTCCGAATGGACAGCACTACCACGAAATTGAACACATTTTGTGTAATCAGAGTAATAACAGATGTGTGCGGTTGTCCCTTACTTTGATACGTCGGACCATACTTTGCTGCGAGGGCGATTCCACATCGATCGCCGCGCATTAATGCACCTGATGCGCATACGCTCTAGGCGGACCTTGCCCACTGTGATGGACGAAGGATGCCGCTGCGAGGCTAGCAAAAGAAGAGCAGTATGAAATGGTGGATTACATCAACACTGACTACCAGAACCTCATCAAACAGTCACGGCAATCGCATGCAGCTGCCGCAAATTTGCCCCCAACCACAGTTCACGTCGCATATCTGGCGTCTACTCGTACTCTACTCGAAAAGCGAAGGAATATGGAGTTGCGCAAAAAAAGCCACGTGGGAGCACCCTGCAAATAAATATTATGTAGGCGAAAGCATTGACTAATTACTCCAATTTTTAAGTCGAACTTTTCTGAGGCACGAGAAACAGGTGCAGTTTGAAAGGAACAAAGAGGAGCTGCCGAGCACTGCCTCAAGATTCATACTTAGAAACTGCAAATGGAATTTCGTTGCTGCTCCATACCTGAAATGGAGGGAATCGTGTGCAGCGTTCTACACTTCCCTCTTCAGATCGGAACTTCCAGTCGTCAGGGAAAGAAGACCAGTTCTGAAAGGAAGTGCTGCCTTTTCTGACATCGGAGGTGCGCCATGCTATAGAAACACTGCCTCGAAACAGAGCACTTGCAAACGACGGCATCACGCAGATCTACAGGCGTGCGAGGTCCCTTTGGAATCGAGCACTCGCAAGGAGGTACACTCTCTACCTGAACGAATGTGCGGTTCCAACAGCGTGGCGTGGAAGTAGTCCTCAATGATGCTGCTCTTCAAGAAAGGCGGCAAAGAAGATCTAGCTAGTTATTGTCCTATCACGCTTCTGCCAGTTTTATAAGGTATTCACACGCTGTACAGGGGGGGGGCAAAAAAAGACATTTTGCCCAGGTCGCACTTCGGCCTTTTTTTTTTCTTCGCAGAGATTGCCGTCGTTGACGGGAGTTCCTCAGCAAAATATTCCCTAAATGTCCCTCTATAAGTACACGCAGGCCCTCCTTCACTACCCTCACCGTCTTCAGAATATGACGTCATCTGTCACCGTCGTCGAGCTCAGGGAGGCCTACAGTAACTGCTTCAGCCTGAAGCTCTTACATAATTTCTTGGATCGATTCAACGTGGGATAGTTTCCTAGGGACATTAGCTCTAACTATGCAAACCCCCTCGGAACCCGCCCTTCGGAACCCGTCGTAACGGTACACGATAAGTCGAGAACCCCATTGGAAGTTTAATTTGCCACTTTGCCATGCCTTAGTATCTTCTTCTACTTCTTATTCTTCAGTGTTTGTCCCGCTTGGTGACGGGGTCCGCTTTTCTGATATGTGACGCCACTTTTCCCCTGATTAAATGCTTGGTCGGAGGTGGACGGTTAACCGATTTCGAGTACGTGTGCAACGTGTATTAGCACCTTGGTATCTTCAGATGTTGCAAATGGATTGCGACCCCTTCCCTTCCAGATACGACTACTGGTTGTTCTTTGCGCAACGGGCGGTCGATCCTGCCCCTACATACTCCGATAATCTTGAAGCTGGTTCAACCTAGAACACTTCTAGCTCATTCCAAACCTCCAATTGGGCGCCAAGCGGATGATGAGAGACAAGCAGATTCTACCTCACTTCACTACTTCCACCCAGAAGGATGGAAGGCTTAGATCGCCTGGACGGCGCATGATTAAGAGTTCCATCACGAGAGGCGCATGTGACGACCTAACAAACTATAATACATTCGCTCTCTGCGTTACACAAATGCTCCATGGTCGTTTCTTGCAAGCTTTTCCACTTTTTCAAACACTTCCAATGCTTGCTCAACTGTATTAGCTATTGATCTCATACTTCATTGTTATAATTATGTGCTGAATAAAAAATTTGATTGAGTTTCCTCAAACTTTCGAGAAACCAACAGTTGAGGTCTTCTAGGGTGTGGAGCACCTTTGAAACCGTTCTTTTTGCACGCTGTAGTGGCTCTCACGTGCACCACTAAACTGTGGTCAACTTCCGCTGAACGGCCTCTTAAAGGCAGAAGAGGATCGAAACAATTTGCATGGAGTAGATGACTTGAGAGCATCGTAGTTGATGTATAATCTTCTGGCGAAGAGTACCCTGTCTGGGACTGAATACTACACCCATCACTGGCGCTGGCGCTATTTAGGAATTTGGAAGCTCCAAACTCCATTTCCCCTCTCCCTATCGTTTAATTGAATAATAACTATTGTTTCACGGTTTTTTTTCCAAACTGTGAAAATATACCATCTCGCTTTTTATGACCCGTGAATGGGACATCACGCCAACTATACTGTGAATAATTATTTTTGATACCACTTCGGTTCCCAATAAACCCACTCTGTATCGTCTTGGGTCTTCGGTTGAGGTTGGCGGACATACTAACCAGGAAAGGTCAGGCCAACCCGGCCAAATGAAATGAGGTGCACATTTCTGTACGCAGCATGAGACGCTGAACTCAAATCTGCTTTCATTATCTGCTGAACTCTTCTCTGAAAGGAGTTACGGAGGGTTTTTGTTGCCGCCCTTGATTTTCAGTGTCTTGCCTGCAATCACATGTTAGCTGCATTATAAAGTATCGAAAGGAGAACCGAGGCACTGGTGTGAGCTTCGGTAGCGCAGTTGGTAGCGGTCTTGCTTCTCACGGAAGGGGTCGCGGGTTCGGTCCCTTCGGGGTTTGGTGTTTTGCTTTTTTCCAACATGGCTGAAAAGCCTTTTTGAATCCGTTATTTTATCAACGGTCGCCCGACGCTACATCTACGAAGAGTTTGCAAGCAGATCCTCTTAAGTTTAAGCACTACTTGTCTGTGAGTGCCCATGGTGCCCGTAGTGCAGGTGCTATGCTTTTCCGTGGCAAGTAGGTACGATATTCGTATTCAGGGGATCAAACTACCCCTAAAACGAGTTTTTCGCCAAATCTGAGGTCATGAACTAATTGAGAAAAAGCGGAGCAGTGATGGATTACCACTCCTCAAACTCCACTTTTTTGGGTTGACCAATCATGGACGACGGGGGAAAGGGGAGAGAAGGTGTTGTATTAGGAAATAATGGTTTGCAGATCTTTGGATGATGCCAGACACAATTTTTGTCTATTATGAAAAGTGTTGGAAAGGTTTATTCTACCCAAGTGCCAGCTTTTGTAGGCTTTTTGTAATGGATTGGTGGATCGGTGAGTAAGTGACTGCCCAAATTTTCGAGGTTAGGTCAAAATTTCAGAATTCGCTAGAAGTTTGCTTAAAGGGAGAGTCTGGCTCCCTGATTACGAATATCATACTTGTTCGAAGCAAAAATGCCTGGCGCCTGCGCTACAAGCGCCCAAGTAGTTATTAATTGCCCTTTAATTCTTTGTACTTTTAACTATACGCAAGCATGTTGGACTAGCGATGTTAGGAATCTTCCTAGCTATCTTACTGCAAACGGCAAAAGAACAAACTCGCCAGGGAGTCGATCCCCTGACCTCTTTTTCGTGAGCCTCGACCACAGCCCCTGCGCTTTTCTGCTTCATAATTCCTTTCAGAGAAGAGTTCAGCAGATAAGGAACACATATTTGAGCTCAGCGTCCCAAGGCGCGTATACACATATACATCTCATTTCAATTGGCCGGGTTGACCAAATGACCTTTCCTGGTAAGCCGGTATCCGGAGTCGCGATCCCTCCCCGCGGCTTGCAGTGTTTGGCCGGGGCACTGCCCTTCCTCTTCCTTCCGACCCTTGCCCCCTCCAATTATTCTTTTGTATCATGCTATCATGACTTTTTTTACTGTAAACATGTACCTTACTATCTCCTCATTGTGAATATTACGGCAACAGTAAATAAATAAATAAATAAATAATAAACCGAAATGCAAAACTTTTGTCATGGAAGCCTGAACCCTGGGCCATGTCTTGACCATATGTTGCCCTTCACGGCGTCGCGCAGCTGAAACGGATCTCAGCTCCGCGTTTACAATAAGAGCCACATAGCATGCAAAAACCTTTTTAAAGAAAGCACTCCTCACTCTAAAAGACCTCTCTTGTAGGAGAATTTCGAATCCACCAACAAGATGTGCTTGTTTCACATAGTAACAAAAAAGTATTGAAGGTACAGCAGGTGGTATAAAGCCATCCCGTAAAGAAGTTCTGCCCTGCCATTACTTTGAAACATTTTCTTCAAATGCCGGTATCAAACTACAGTGTATGCGCGATTGGTATTCCAGGTTTGATAGTCATACCTGTTGCAGATCTTTTAGTAACTCACTATTACCGCTTCCCATAATACTCGACATGGTGAAGTTGTTTATTAATTTGTTCAGCTCCCCACGAGGTTGCTAGTAAGCTTATACGGTAAAGCCCCGTAAATAGATTACACCATCGACTTATCGTCAAAATTACATTACAGAAATAATTTGATGACTCTTGCAGCTATACGCAATCTTAACACGTTGATGACAGCGCAGGTTTTGGCTTTTCCGCCGCATGGGACATGGGCGAATTTGGCGGGCGCGATTTGCCTGACGCGCAAGCGCGTCAGCTTGTCCCACGAGGTGCGTTTTTCGGAACTCAAAACTGAAAAGTGGCAAAACAAGGGTACAACGCTAATTGAGGGGAGGGGCTTCCGTGAAGACGCGCGCTGCTTGTCTCTACTCCTCTTAGTGATGACATCAATGCAGAATAAGGAATCCATGAGTCTGGGGGAGTATAGCCAGCTCGGGGGATGGGGAGAGAGGAGGGTCGGGCGATTTGAATGACATGCGTGGAAAGCTGGAATGTGCATGTTCACACTATCTCTTCGGATAAATGACTCCAAGAAAGTGGTCGAATCACTGCTGAACGTTGAGCGTGAATACTTCCCAAGCCAGTTGCTTCCCACGTGACACATATCAGAAGGTAAGTAAAGCTTCAGAAGGAATTAACAGCACAAAGTGTTCAAAACGTTAGAAACTATGTCTGAGGAGCAAGGACCTTTTTGCGGTCTCGAGAAACGTAGGGTTAAGGCGATTTGCAAACGATGTAGAAAATTCTTTCCAATCCACTGCTCCTATGAAAAACGCAAGTCAAGAGAACGCAAGTCTATAGAATCGCAATCCTTGACATTATGTATCACATTGTTGTTTGCATTTATATTTTGTTTTTATGCTTGTTTACCCCAAAATAGTAGTCGAAGATCGAACTGAAAGGAAAATTTAGTGAGTTCTGGAAGAAGTAGGGCATTTGTAAAAAAAACTGCTAGCAAGATGCTGACTATGCGCGTCAGATTGTCCAACGTGGTGCCAAATTTATGACGCGCTTGTGCGTCAGCCTGTCGTCAACGTGCCAACCCACTACCTACCGCGGCGTTCTTTGGATGGCCTGCACGTGCGACCGGCACCTGTTTGGACTCTCTGCCACGAGCTGCGCTGTAGATATAAAACTTTCATTTATGTATGTCATGCACATCTATCATATAAGCACTCTACATAGATATATCGCATGCATTCACAGTTTATTTTTATGTTTATTCAGCGGAATCAACTAGAATCGCATGGTAAAGGGAGTAGGGTAACCGAAAGTGCGACAGAATTGAAAATGTATTGTGAAAAATATAACCAAGGAAAAAAAAGACAAAGGCGATGAGAATGAAGACGCTTTGATTACTTTTATGTGCTCGAATTCATCGTACAGACGGTTTTCCAGTTTTAACACAATTTGGCAAAAAATTGAGAGGTGCAACTAGAGTTTTTCACAACAAATACCAGTAATTCAGGAATTCCTTCGCATTGCGCAGTCCCACGTCTGTATGTTATTCTCCGGATTTAGATTTCCACTCTCATAAGATAAGTGCACGAGAAAATGCCGAAAATACCCTTTAAGAAATCGTGGTACATCACGTGCAGTGCGCAGTACGCAGCTGGTAAAGGGTAATCGTTTCTTATCGTAGCCCTTCGCAGATCAAGCAGCCAGTGCGATAGGGCAGTGAGCCGTCCACTCTTCGTTTTACTGATTACGCAATCACTATAAAGAAACCACAGCTGGTCGAAAAGCAATGTTGAACACGGTAGAATTCGGGTTCAAATTCTTCTAATCAAGCATGTTCGTCCCTTGGCAAATGAAGCGCCCGAGAACCCTAGTTATTTCAAACGAGTGAGCGAAGACATGTTGTATGCTTCCCTCAGCCCTCTGAGACTTTTTAGATTCAATGACGGCGTAATAAACAATCAGCTCACGTCTAAAGGAAGTCTGTCCAACTGCTGATTTGAATTGGACTAATTCTTGAGCAAATCGAGCGTTCGCGTGACATAAACAGACCATAGCAAAACAGAATTTGCGTCCGTTTCAGCAACCTTGATTTTGCGTCGGGTCTTTTCTTTTATTTCGCAAATGACATTGAGTCAAACAGACCAGAGAGGCAAGAATTCAAATTCACAGCCACTGGCTCGCTTAAGAGGATCCTCTCTTGTCGACGCTTGCGCTGCATCCCACTCTTGTTGCCAGCTCTTCCCCACTTTTGTGAAGGGAATACCCTTGCCGCCCTCATTTCATAATTTATCCTGCCAGTGAGAATATCTAATTCGCATCATTCCTTGATTTAGTTTACACTCTAAAAAGATGAATGTCCGTGAGCTTTCTCTCATGTTATCCTTCATTAGTGCAGCACCGTGCGCATCGTCTAATAGGGGCTACCTTCTCCTGACCAGAGCGTCTTCTGCACTGTTCCTCATTTCGATGTGTCCTCCTGATGGCACTTTCTCCCATCTCGTGGTTGTGTTTCTGGGATCCATTAAGATTTGTGAAACCTTTCCGCAGATAACTTTTCCTTGTGTTTCTGCCCTATTTTTTAAAGCTGCTATGGTCTTGATTTCATTGAAGTCCTTCGCACAAAATTTCTCTATTTCTTCATTGGTGACAATTTAGAATGATTTAGTGCTTCTCCGATCAAATAGTCCTCCAACCTTATTCGCATGTTCCCATGACATGGCATTCTTTGCCATGTTCGACAGTCGATGAGCTTCGGCGTGGTAATAATGCAATTTTATTTCTTCCAACAGCACGCGAGGTTGACAATGGCTTAGTTGGCTAATGTTCCAGCAGTTTCGCTTTCTTTGAAGCTTAAAAATGGAAAAAAGAGGAAATTTGTGATTTATCCAACTAAATGTCTCACTATTCTACGAGACCATCGAGACCATCTGAGTCAGTGAACGATAGGCAGACGCGGCAGTACTGTACCTTTCTAGATCGGCGGAATCAGCCCACAGCTTTGGCCCAGTCTTTCGTTAGATTTCTCTTCTCTGCTTTCAATCAGAACGCCTAACGAGCATGGCAGCAGGCCTACGCTAGTTGTCCATATCAGTGATTTTGCTATAGGATTTCATTTCTATCCTCTTTCTTTCGTAGAGCTGACACAGGTTGACCGTACATGGTGATTTTGTTTGATGTAATCTTCGAGGTTATAGCTAATCCTTTTAGAGAACTTCTGCTATTTATCCTGGTGCACTCTTATTTCTATTCGTAGTGAGAATTTGGAGCACCAAGCTATGGTTTTCTTTGAGCTCCTAAAAATGGCTTCGATGCTCATGGTAGAGCCATCAGGCGCGTATAAAAAGAAAGTCTGGCTTTCACTCGCGGAGGGAAAGGGAGCAACTCAAACCGTAACTCTAATAGAATTACCATACACCGGACAAGTGCTACCATCGTTGCTGGATGGATAAAAAATTCAACTGTAAGGAGACTTCCGAGGGGTGTCCTATGATTTTGCAACGACTACAAAACTAAAAAAATTGTCTAAAAATACGGAAAACTATTCGGATGATCTGGCTACTTGTTTGTATAGGTTTTTTATAGAGGCGGTTCTGATTCTACCAGTTGCGATAGACGGCTTTTTCTAGAAGCCGAGATATTCATATTTTTGGGGATGTCCTATGATTCATATGTACTACAATGGTGCGCAGAACTTGAAGAAGGAAGTAGCTCTCGCATGGCACGTCAGCGCTAAGTAATTGTCGAATGAAAGTTGAAACATACAACGACAAAGACACACACTGGACGAATAAACGTGACGCTTTCTTCAAAGGCTGTGATTACACTGATGTGATTAAAATTTACAAGGAATCTTCAGAATACTGAGCGAAGTTTTCAATAGGTCTGTGAACACTGAGGATAGTAGCACGTTCTGCGACGTCCTCCTACTATTTTGGTGAGAAAGTTGATAGTTTTCTAGCATACCGCGATCGACAACTGCTAAACATCTATTGGTGCCTGTGAACGTTCTAGAACACTTCTCCCCAGCCTATCTCACAGTTGATTGGTTGAATTCGAGTATAAGCAAAAAGGCTAACCAGTCGCTGAATCTCCTTTCGTTTTGAGAGTTCCTGATCTGAGCGGATGATGTGATTGCACATTGTCCTGCACAAGAACGAATGTGAACGAGTGGAATACACATCTGAAGAGAAGCTCATTAGAAAGGTTCGTCATACAGCATCACGACAAAGCTGATCAAGGAGTGTACCGCACAAACATCTGTATGCTTGTGCAAAATTAGGCCTCTCTATGCCATAGCGCCTTGACCACTGAAACGATCATATTCGATGACGATCCCGAACGCAATGTGTTACGGCTTATCGCCGTGTGAGGGTACGTCCAGATTTACCACTGCTCTTATCTGAAAACAACGCGATTCATCTCTGCATTGTGCTATTTTCAATCTTTTTGCATCGTCGCAAACGTCACGCTATGCGTGTATGTCAAGGGGCACAAGGCATTGGTCGCTCTATGCGGTCACTGTGCCACTTTTCGACGTAGGATTGTGTGGCATATTCTTTTGAATGTGCCTACAACAGCTAATGGCCAGCGCGTATTCTTTCTTACCCGTTTCAAAATGAAACAGTGCTGTAGGCAGCCTTCATGCAGCAGTGGCTGCGGTTTGGTAGGATTCGCGAACGTGAAACAACGCTGTAAGCAATTCAAACTCCTGCGATGCACTCGTCACACTCCTGCTTCCTCCATTTTCCTGAAGACTTCTTCGTGTGAGGCCATCTGAGTGTTGTTTTTAGGTGATGACTTAATGAAGAGAAGTCGCGCAGAGAGGAGTGAGTGCTCGCTAATACAGAGACCAGGGTGAACGCCCGTTGCGCAAAGAACAACGAGGGGGTCGTATTCAGCCGACCGAAAAGGGAGGGGGTCGTATCCACAGACGGGCTGCAAGACGGCTTGAAAAGTGCAGTGTCCGGGAGTGCACTTTCACGCTCTAATGTTCTCCAGGAGCTCTGCACGCTGTCGGAGAGTCACACAGACATGAGCTCCATGGGAGCATTAGAGCATGCAGAGCATTATAAGTCTCACATCAGCCATTATTATCCT